>CM016619.1:46640629-46929501 GCA_005393395.2 Gossypium australe
TAGCTGAAATCTTCAAGTCTCTTCCTTGTTTTCTTTTCTTCTTCTCTTTTCCTGTCAGAAACCGGAACTCTTCACTCAAGTATTTTAAAAGCCAAAGACACATCAGCCTTCTCTTGTTCATACATTTTTCGAGATTTTCCTAAAACCCGAAATCCCTAGATCTCATCTCCTGTGATTGCCGAATTACTTCTGTGGTGCCTATTTGTGCCGAAATTTGAAGGGAACTTTAGTGGAGTCAATCGCATAGATCTCTGAGTTATAGATTGGTAGCACTCGAATCGTGTTACTTTCGAGATTTCAAGGTAAGAAGATCTATTAGTTTCAATGTGTAAATTCAGGATTTACTAACCCTTGGCCGAATATAGGAGAGGCCCTATTTTCACATCTTTCCGGCTTTTTTTAGCAAAGTTGTAAATCGGTCTAGCAAGGGTATCGACATTAATCAGGTGTGTAACCTTTCTCACTATTAGACTGTTTGCTAATATATATTCATATGTATAAATCTACTATACTCTGCTAAATGCCGAAATCCCGACATAACAAGTGAAACCCTTGAAAGGTAAAGGCTGATCAACAGGTTAGTGACTTCTGTCCTATTTCAGTGATTATTCCTGTTAAAACGATATGCTTTGTATGACGATTTCATTGTATGTTTGGGGTTGGGAAATTGATGAAAAGGGGAAGTGATCTGCTCTGGTGGCTTTTGCCATTTCAGCCTGGTGACTCTGTCACAAACTCTGTTTCTGGTGGCTTTTTGCCATGTCAGCCTGGTGACTCTGTCACAAACTCTGTTTCTCGTGGCTTTTTTTCCATTTCAGCCTGGTGACTCTATCACAACTCTGACGATGAGCAGCACGACTGCCATCAACGGCGTGTAGCGGTGCGGGTTGATTGTAGAAATCCCCTATGGTGTGAACGGCTGGTACGGGAGGCGTGTAGCAGATGGAAACTTAGGATTTGGGTTAGGCTTGCATAATTTTTTTGTTATATATATATATTAAACTGTTATTCTGTTCTGTGGGGCTAAGGCCCAAATCTAATGGTCCATAAGGGTTGCACACTGAATCTCGTGACTCAACCAATTTCTTAACATCTTCAGGTAGCACCTAGTGCATCGGACCGGGCTGGAGAGGAGCGCAAGGTGGCCATGCAAAAGAACTCTTGGATTTAACAAGAAGACTCCAGTTTATTATTTTATATTTTTATTTAATGGGTTTTAAATTTTATTGTAATAAGGCCATGGGCCACTAGACTATTATTTATGTTTTGGTTTTATGTTGGGCTTTTATTACTGGGCTTTTAAGTTTTATGTTTTAAATTAAGTTAAGACATGTATGAAATTATAGTTTTTGTTTAAAATTCACCAAGGTAATTTATAACTTTATATTTTATATGAATTATTAAGTTTTCGGTATAAAAGTTTAAACCTAGTAGTTGTTTTCCAAAATGCGACATGTTTTGTAAAATCTCTTAAGTGACATACCAGATCCGGTTGTAGCGTTTGGGCCGGGTTTGGGGTGTTACAAATTGGTATCAAAGCCCGGTTCAAAACTCAGCTCTGGGGGTTTTTGGGCTCAAAACGTTTTCTAAAAATGGGCTTTTGAAACATGCATGTTTTGAAATGATAACAGGTTTGTTAGCTCGGCATGGCACCTGCGTCTCCGGCCCAAGTCCGCTAGATAAGTATTCTGAACCATTGTGTGATATATTTATGTGGGCTTAATGGGCTTTATGGGACATAGAATAGTTAGATTAGAACTTGATGGACTCTAGGCCTAGTTGAACAACTTCTAAAATCTCATAAGACTTAATTCCACTAAACAAACCCGTGAACGAGTCGCAAGACTAGGGTGTGGCAACAGGCATGCGCATGTCTAGAATTGGATCCGGAAGAGCCTGGTACTTAAGCAGTCCGAGTGACTCACCTCCTCTTCGCTGGAATCCTACCTAGTGCGTAGTGACTGTTTACCCTAGCCACGAGGATTTGTTGACGGGCCAAAATCTATAATTAAAACCCGAAATGGACCAGCCACATTATTTTTACAAAATTACTAAAATACCCTTATTTTGAAAAAAAAAGTACCAAGATACCATGATTTGCAAATATACCCCGATTTACAAAGTCAACAAAATTTTTCCTTAAAAAAAACAAAAAAAAAACACATACAACACACGACAACAACTAAAAACCCACAAACACTGAACACTACTATTATTTTTTTGAAATCAAATTCTCCAAGATACCCTTATTTTAAAAATATATATATATACCCCTTTAGTTTTGTAAAAGTTTTTGAAAATACCCCTGACTTGTAAAATGACCAAAATACCCCTGATTTGTAAAATTACCAAATTACCCCTAATTTGTGAAATGACCAAAATACCCTTGATTTGTAAAATTACTGAAATACCCCTGGATTACAAAATTACCGAAATACCCCCGAATTACAGAATTACCGAAATACCCCTGGATTGCAAAAATTACCAAAATACCCTTATTTCATGAAATCAACAAGGAACTCTTTTTGAAAATTACGAAAATACCCCTGTAGGATAAATTACGGAAATACCCCTGGGTACTGAAATGACGAAAATACCCCTCCAAGATGAATGTAGGTTTGTGGATGTACTTGTATGCTAATGTCTGATGACTGAATGTGTGCGCTTCCTGGAATTAGAAGGTAAACTTGAGACTGAAACTGTAGATAAGTTCGAATTTGAAAAAAACTACCTCTAAAATTACTATTCATAAGACAATTCGTGGTTAATCAGAGAAAGAAATTAATAATTCATAAAAATTCTAATTCCGATAATACGAGAATCAACGATGAGCGCTAGAAGAGGAAGAAGAGGCCGCGGCCGAGGCCGTGGAAGTGTTAGGACTGATGTGCTGACTCAGCTAGTTAGGGAGGTACTGAAGGAGGTTAAAGAAATCGGTGAAACACTTCGGGTTGGGTGCGTGGACTGTTAGAAAAAAAGAGATCGTAGTTTTCTAGGGTTGCAGTCTCGTTCTGTGAAGCATGTTAAGGTACGTCCAAACTTCCAGGTTTGCGAATATTGCAGAAGGCATCATCCGTGTGAATGTTGGAGGAAGTCAGGAATGTGTTTAAGATGCGGGTCTGAAGAGCATAAGGCTCGGGATTGTTCAATCACTATTAAGTCGGGTATGTTTTGTGTGGATGCTATATTTTTTGGTATAGAAACTGTATGCGTGCAATGTTTATATATTATTAAATTAGAGTGCGTAGCGAAAGCATAGTGGTGAGACCTGGGTAGTACGATTAATAGTTAGTTGGAAATTTCGAGGACGAAATTTCTTTAAGTGGGGTAGAACTGTAACATCCTGAATTTTTGGGCCTATGCGTTTAATGGGTGGATATGTTTAATGTGTTAATTTAAGTGTTAGGGGTCCAAATTGGGCTCAGGCTTAGGCAGAGGCCTTGATTAAAATTATCTGTTTGGGCATTATAGGGTTTAAAAGGTAGTATCTATGTTTAAAATACCAAAGTGGTGCTTGTGGCCCAATCTTAGGAGGTGACGCCACACAAGGGAGTAAGGGGCCCAAATTTAAGTTTCATGGAGCCCAATTCTTTTAATTTAAGTTAGCTAAATTTTGGGCATTAGGATTAGGTGGAGTGGATGGCAACAAGGCTAAAATTTAGGGGTTTTAGTGTTTAAAATATGTGGATAATAAACAGATAAAGGCTATTATTTAGGAATTTATTTTATGTGGATAATAAGCAGATAAATGCTAAAATTTAGGGATTTTAATGATTAAAATATGTGGATAATATGCTGATAAAGGAGGGAGGAGTTAGAGATAATTAAGTCTCTTTTAGATGAGCTAGTAGATTAAGATAAAGGAGAAAAGATAGAATTTATCTGCAAGGTTAGGTAAGTGCCGAAATTTCTATAAATAGGGGGAATATCTCTTCAATTTTGGCATTTGGGTTTTTCTCTCATTCTTTTCTCTTCTTCTCTGAGTAAAAGCCGAAAACTCCTAAAGTTCCATCTTCCTCTTCATTCTCTGCAAAAGCCGAAATCTCTAAGCCAAATCCTTCATCTTCACTTTGATTCAAAAGCCGAAACTCTTTCCATTCTTTTTCTTCCTAGCCGAAATCTTCAAGTCTCTTCCTTGTTTTCTTTTCTTCTTCTCTTTTCCTGTCAGAAACCGAAACTCTTCACTCAAGTATTTTAAAAGCCAAAGACACATCAGCCTTCTCTTGTTCATACTTTTTTCGAGATTTTCCTAAAAGCCGAAATCCCTAGATCTCATCTCCTGTGATTGCCAAATTACTTCTGTGGTGCCTATTTGTGCCGAAATCTGAAGGGAACTTTAGTGGAGTCAATCGCATAGATCTCCGAGTTATAGATCGGTAGCACTCGAATCATGTTACTTTCGAGATTTTAAGGTAAGAAGATCTATTAGTTTTAATGTGTAAATTCAGGATTTACTAACCCTTGGCCGAATATAGGAGAGGCCCTATTTTCACATCTTTCCGGCTTTTTTTAGCAAAGTTGTAGATCGATCTAGCAAGGGTATCGACATTAATCAGGTGTGTAACCTTTCTCACTGTTAGACTGTTTGCTAATATATATTCATATGTATAAATCTGCTATACTCTGCTAAATGCCGAAATCCCAGCATAACAAGTGAAAACCCTTGAAGGGTAAAGGCTGATCAACAGGTTAGTGACTTCTGTCCTATTTCAGTGATTATTCCTGTTAAAACAATATGCTTTGTATGATGATTTCATTGTATGCTTGGGGTTGGGAAATTAATGAAAAGGGGAAGTGATCTGTTCTGGTGGCTTTTGCCATTTCAGCCTGGTGACTCTATCACAAACTCTGTTTCTGGTGGCTTTTTGCCATTTCAGCCTGGTGACTCTGTCACAAACTCTGTTTCTGGTGGCTTTTTGCCATTTCAGCCTGGTGACTCTGTCACAACTCTGACGATGAGCAGCACGACTGCCATCAACAGCGTGTAGCGGTGCAGGTTGATTGTAGAAATCCCCTATGGTGTGAACGGTTGGTACGGGAGGCGTGTAGCGGATGGAAACTTAAGATTTGGGTTAGGCTTGCATAATTTTTTTGCCATATATATATTAAACTGTTATTCTGTTCTGTGGGGCTAAGGCCCAAATCTAATGGTTCATAAGGGTTGCACACTGAGTCTCGCGACTCAACCAATTTCTTAACATCTTCAGGTAGCACCTAGTGCATCGGACCGGGCTGGAGAGGAGCGCAAGGTGGCCATGCAAAAGACCTCTTGGATTTAACAAGAAGACTCCAGTTTATTATTTTATATTTTTATTTAATGGGTTTTAAATTTTATTGTAATAAGGCCATGGGCCGCTAGGCTATTATTTATGTTTTGGTTTTATGTTGGGCTTTTATTACTGGGCTTTTAAGTTTTATGTTTTAAATTAAGTTAAGACATGTATGAAATTATAGTTTTTGTTTAGAACTCACCAAGGTAATTTATAACTTTATATTTTATATGAATTATTAAGTTTTCGGTATAAATGTTTAAACCTAGTAGTTGTTTTCCAAAATGCGACATGTTTTGTAAAATCCCTTAAGTGACATACCAGATCCGGTTGCAGCGTTTGGGCCGGGTTTGGGGTGTTACTGTAACATCCTGAATAGGGCCTATGCATTTTCAGTTAAATTGTACGAAATGTCAAGTCTCAAGTATTATGAATAAATTTTTGATATTTTTGGAAACCTAGAAATGGAAATGGAAATGGAAATGAATATTTTTGGAAACTTGAACATTTTTGGAAACTTGAACATTTTGGAAACTTGAACATTTTGGAAACCTGAACATTTTTGGAAATGATTCAAAAATGGAAAGTAAACATTTCTGGAAACTTGGAAATGTAAGAAAACTGGCAAGTTATAGAGCCGATCGAAAATTTTAGGAAACTTAGAAATGATGCCGAAATGTCAAATTTTAAAGTTCAAAATAGGAAATAAGGGCTAGAGGGCCTTAAAAGAAAAAGATGGAGAAGTTTGACACACAAACAGGCTTGGAAAAGTGGCCTGAAGATGCCACTTAAGGCCTAAGGAGATGGCGTCACATGCAGGGAAATAGGCCTGAGTTCGAGTCACTTGAGAAGAAAATAAATAAGTTTTATTTTTGCTTCCAGAAGGCTGAGGTGGACGGCATGGGTTTCTAGAAAAGGAAGAGTTTTATTTGCATAAATATGTGAATAATAAGTGATAAATAAAGGATTTTCTTTTAAGATAATTGAGGAGATAATTGATGGATTAAAGGCTTTTATCTTTTAAATAAAAGAGATAATATTATCAAAAAGAGGAGTGGTGGCCAAGTAAGGGACTCCTAGGCTGATAACTTTGGCTATAAAAGGAGGGCAGGAGGGCTACTCATTCACTTTTGCTTCCTCTTTGCCGAAATTTTCCTAGCTCTCTCCCCCTCTCTGCCGAATTTTTCTTTAAGCAAGATCCATCTTCTTTTCTTCTATTTTCTTCTCTGTTTCTACTGTCAAAGCGAATCTTTGTTGATTCTAAGTAAAGGAGCAATCAACTACAACATCAAAAGGGTTTCTACAACTGTCGAATACAAGGATCAAGGATCTAAGGTAAGATAAATTTATTTGATTAAGGGTTATGATGTATATGTTAGATTAAATCTAACATGAAGATTTCGACAGACATATAGGGCAAGGAATCCTCTTCAGATTTGGAATTTGTATGGTAAATGATATTCGGCCAAGGCTTAATTTTGGTATTTGGAATTATTTTTCATTATTTCAAAAGCCGGAAACTGACATGGTTACATGTCTAGTGATAGCCGATTTCAAGGAAAAAGAATACTAGCAAATTTTTGGGACTTGATCATCCAATTCGGCAACAAGGTAAGTAATACAAATCCTACTAGGATTTGGTTTTTAAGCCAAATAGGTTTGTTAATATGTTTTATTGAATAGCCGAATATAGGAGTCAAAGATCTAGATCGGTAGATCGTTCTTCGGGATTTCAAGGAAACTAATAAGCGAATCAGGTGTGTACTCACATTAATTTTCGATATATCATATGGCAATTATTTTTAATATATGAATATGCATAAGAATGTGAATGTGGCTAAGTACCACAAATGTGGTCAGAGTACCCAGGTACGTTTCCTACTTTCGATAGGATTGCGAATATGTTATATTGTTAACATGTGAATAATGAGAAATTAAGTATGTTATGCATGATATATGGGGCATTCGGGATATATGTGAAAGGGGAAGAAGGTGTTAACTTCAGTCTCACCAACGGAATATGGTGACTACGGTCACAAAATTTGAATATGGTAACTTCGGTTACATTATTTGAATATGGTGTCTAATGACACAAATTATATGGGCGATGAGCACGTCGACTGCAGCGACTGCCTTCGATGGTGTGTAGCGGATGGAGGGTTGACTTAGTAGTCCCCACGGTGTGACTGGCAGGTACGGGTGGTGTGTAGCGGATGGACCATTAGGCTTGGGTTTGGGTTGCATCATTATTTTATATAAATATGAACTTGATATGAACTTGTATGCCTGATTGTTGAATGTTAATGTTATGTACACATTGAGTCTGTTGACTCACCCCATTGTGGGAACTATTTTCAGGTGATGAACAGTGACGGACCGGGACGGTAGACCTTGAGATGGCCATGCATCAATTTGAAGATTTTATCTCTTTTGGACTTTATTTCTTTTTAGTACATTTAATTTTATTATCGGGTTTTATTTGATGTAATAAGGCCATAAGGCCCAGTGGATTTTATTTATTTCTGCTTTATTTTTTTATTATTTTGTTACAAACGATTGTTGGATTAAATTTTAAGTGAAATATATTTTTATAAACCTAAAGGAAATTATTTTGTCACCTTAATAAAATTGGATTTTTAAATTAATTAAATGGGTTTCCCAACCTAAGCCCAATCCAAAACAATATTTCCTAGAGTTTTACAAATTTTCTCTAAGTAACAAAGAATTTGAAAACCGGTTTACTTAAGGAACATACCAGATTCGGTCCGGGCTCGTGGGCTGGGTGTGGGGTGTTTCAGTTACACTCATAACCCTAATGACATGTCATTTGTATCCTATCTATTCCTAAGGTTCAACCGAGATTTCACATTGCCGAATCTTCGTCGAACATTTTCGTAAAGTTGTATTCATTAACAATACAATTTTAAAGCATTTAAAACACAATTACATTAATGCTTATTAACATACGAACTTACCTCAAATTTATACGGAGAGAATCGAGCTATCAATCAACTATTTTGTTTTTCCCCTGATCTAATTCTGAACTTCGCTTTTCTTGATCTATAAATTATCAAATTTAACTTATTTAATTATCATTCTATTCAATTTAACCAATAAATAATCTTATAGAAAATTTACACTTTTCCCCTTAAATTTTGAATTCTTTACAATTTAGTCCCCAGCTCATAAAAATGCAAATTCATGCAATTAAGTCACACCCATGCTAGCTGAATTTCACCTATACTCATAGCAGCCCATGTTTTTCGTTATTTCACACATTTACCATAATTTATCACATTTCTCAATTTAATTCCTAATTGAAAAATTTATCAAAAATCACTTAACAAATGTTGTTTATCTAACAACAACAATTTATTTTCTATCATCAAACATCAAAATACACACATATTCATCAAAACCCTATACCTTTAACAGTTTCATCAATTAGTCCCTGGGCTAGTTAGATTAAGCTACAACGGCTCCGAAAACATAGAAATCATTAAAAATGGGAAAAAAAATACTCACATGCAAGGCTAGGAGTGAAGGTCAAATGTTGAAGCTTAAAAATGCCTTCCTTATGCCTTAATTTTGGTGGAGAAGATGGACTAAAAGATGATACATTTTTTTCTTTATTTTACTTAGTTTATTTTATTAAATTACACTTTTAACCTTGGTTATAAAACATTAAAGTCACTTAATACATGTCCAAGAGTGTCCGCTAACTTTATACATGGGCTAATTACCACATAAGGACATCCTCTTTAAAGTTTTATAGCTATTAGACACCTTTAACTATTAGATCAACACTTTTGCACTTTACGTGATTTAGTCCTTTTTATCAAATTGAGCATTCAAACGATAAAATTTCTTAACAAAATTTTTTATACGACACTACTAACATGCTGTAGACATTAAAATAATAATAAAATAAATATTTTGACCTCAAATTTGTGGTTCTTCACTATACGACATATCAGGCTGAATTTTAATTTTTACAGGAGAAATGATATGCGATGGATCTGATCGGTACCGTCACAACATAGATACATGAAATACATTACGAATCTTTTCTAGCTCTGACGGTAAAGCTAGTCGATATGGCATTGGCCCTTGTCACATCCTGAATTTGGGCCTAGTTGGAATAGTGGTTTCGAGACCATAAATCCGAAGTAGAAATATTTGTTTTATGATTGTTTTGTAGTCCATGATATGTTTGCATGATTGTGTGAAATTTTTGTTAAGAAATTTTGTGAATAAGTGTCCAATTTAACTTTTAGGACTAAATTGCAAAAGTTGCAAAATATGAGATTCTAGAAGCTTTAAGCATGAAATAGCTTTGGATTATAAACTAGAGGTCCTTAAATACCAATTTGACCAATTTCTATTTGGACAAAAATGGGCATGAATATGTAAAATTTGAAATTTTAGCAAAAAGGGCATTTTGGTCATTTAGTAATTAAAAGATTAAAAAGGGAAAAATGAAGCAAAATTTTCTCATCTTCTTCAAGCTAGGGCCGAAAATTTGAAGCTCTCCATAGATAGGGTTTCTTCACTTTTCAAGCTTGATTGTAAGTGCATCCTAGCTCCGTTTTTAATTTTGTTTACATTTTTAAAGTTGTTATCAACCGATCTAGCTATTTCTACCATTTATTTTAGCTAGGGTTCATGTTTAAAAGTTTACCCATGTGTGACATGCATGTGTTTTGATGTTTCATGGTAGATTATGAAAGTTTGATGTGTAATAAACATCTTTTACGAAGTGATTTTTGATGAAAACACCTAAAAATGACCTTTTGGTAAAAGTTGTAAAAATTGGTAGTAAAATCTAATATAATAAAAAATGTGGGCTCGTATAAGCTTGATTCGGCTAGGCTTGTGTAACAAAGAAAATGGACACATTTCATTTTACGAGCCTAGGGACTAATTTGTAAATATGTGAAAGTCTGAGGGTAAAACTATAATTTTGCCAAAGTATGGTTTTTGGAATGATTTGAACAATGTGATCATTAAATGAGCTAAATTTGCTATTATAGATCAAGAAAAACGGAGTCCGGACCTAAACCGAAGAAAGAACAAGGTTGTGGACTAAATCGAATAGTTAGCCATATTTTGGAACCGAGGTAAGTTCGTGTGTAAATAATGCGACTTATATTATGTATTTAATATTTTGTTATTGCATGACTTGTACAATTATCATTATGGATTTGTTCGGTAAAGATTCGATACGACGAAACTCCTGGTTGAACCTTAGGAATAGTTAGGATATAAATGTCATGACATTAGGGTTATGAGTTTATGTGTAAGACATATCTGGGATATGGCATCGTTATGAGATTTCATGTAAGACCATGTCTGGGACATGGCATCGATATGAGAATCGTGTAAGACCATAGCTGGGCTATAGGCATCGATATGTGATCCCATGTAAGACCATATCTGGGATCTGGCATTGGTATGATTCTATGTGTATGTGATTCCCGAGCATCCTTTAGTATTCCAAGCGGTTCAACGGGAAGCCCAATGATTATGTCAACGAAATGACAAGGTATGAACGTGTTGAAAGGGTATAGGTATGTACACAAATCTCATACATATTGAGATTATAAATCGATGAGATCTCGGTAAGAAGTGAATGAATAAATCATGATAATGAGTTTTATTGTACATTATGTAAATGACATGATTTAAAATGTATCTATGATACTTGATGACATTGTGATAGATTATATTATGTGTACAATAATGCATGGTTAATGTTGTTAATTATTTACATGCAAACTTACTAATCCTTATGCTTACTCCCCTTTCTTTTCCATTTTCTTATAGTATTGCCAAGCTAGCTGGGGGATCGAAGGACACCAGAGACTCGATCACACTATCAATTGGAACTTTTTAGTATAGTTAGTCTCAACATTTTGAGTATGGCATGTATTGGGACTTGGTCTTTTTGTTATATGTCATATTGATTTAGCCAAACGTGTCGGCTTATGATGATATTTGATTCATTTTGTATAAGGCAATGAGATGTGGCTCATATTGATTATTTGGTTGTAAACCTATTCATATATGCATGCATGTGCTAATGTCATTATGATATGGCCTATGGTTCTTCATGGTCGAATGATAAGGAGTTGCCATGTATGAGCCATGTTTATGAATGTTTAAGTGCTTACGTGTGCCATGTTTGATGTCATTGAGATGTGTAAGTGTGCATGTGTTATTGAGGGTGACAAATGGCTTGGAAAATACCCTTATTTTGTCCACACGGTTAGGCACACAGGTATGTGTCTAGGCCGTATATGACACGCGGCTTGCCCCAAGGGCGTGTGTTCTGGCCGTGTGTCCCCTGCACCTTAGGTTTGAGAAACAGAATGCCCATTAGTAAACACACGGGCACAAGACATGGCCGTGTGTCTCAGTCGTGTGAGAGAGACGGCCATAGGACATGGGCATGTGCCCAGGCCATGTGAAATCTGCACTTGATTTTAGGAATTTAATTCGCTACACGGCCTAAGGACACGGGCGTGTGCCTTGGCCGTGTAACCTTATTTGGTTGATGACGTCATAAATAGAATGTCCCCTATTTTGGACACTGCCTGAAGCACGGGCGTGTCCCTTCACCCATCGATTTAGTCTCGAACCACTCTTAATGTATGTTTTGGGCCTCGTAGGCTCGTTTAAGGGACGATATGAATGTTTATGAAAAGTTTTAAATTTGAGTGGAAATTCATGTCTCAGTTTTGTATGATTACTTGTGTATAAGTCCGGTAACGCCTTGTACCCTGTTCCGGCGTCGAATACGGATAAGGGGAGTTACAGTTTGATTCTCTCGATAATCTCATACGGCTCGATAAATCACGGACTCAAGTTTTTGTTGCGACCAAATCAAAGAATTTTCTTCCACGGTGATACTTTTAAGAACACTCTGTTGCCAATTTGAAATTCAATATCTTTACTTTTCAAATCCACATATGATTTTTGTCGATTTGAAGCTGCTTTCAACTGTCACAAATTACTTTCACTTTCTCTTCGGTCTCTCTGATCAAATCAAACCGTGAATCTTTTTCTCACTAAGCTCGGTCCAGTATAAAGGAGTTCGACATTTACGACCATATAAAGCTTCATATGGTGTCATCTTTATGCTCGATTGAAAACTGTTGTTATACGCGAATTCAACCAATGGTAAATATTTTTCCCAGTTGCCTTCAAACTCTAAAACACAACAACAAAGCATATCTTCAAGAATCTAAATAACTCTCTCGGATTGACCATCTGTTTAGGGATGAAAAGTAGTACTAAAGTGCAACCGTGTACCCAAAACTTCTTGCAATTTCTTCCAAAATCGCTACGTAAACCTCAAATCTCTATCTAAAAGAATTGAAACTGACACCCTGTGCAATCTAACAATCTCAAAGATATACATTTCAGCTAATCGATCAGTGAAAAGTCTGTACGTACCAGAATGAAATGTGCAGATTTCGACAAACGATCTACAACAACCCAGATAGCATCTTTCTTTTTAAGAGATAGGGGTAACCTCGATACGAAATCCATCGTAACTCTATCCCATTTCTACTCTGCTACCATCACTAGCTGTAGTAGTCTCGAAGGCACTTGATGTTCAGCTTTAACTTGTTGACAAACCAAGCATCTCGACACAAATTCTAAAATGTCTCGTTTCATGCCCGACCACCTGTACAACTGCTTCAAATCAATGTACATCTTAATACTCCCCGGATGAACAGATAAACAACCACTGTGTGCTTTGTGTAGAATTTTCTGAATAAGTTTGGAATTTCTCGGTACACAAATTCTACCTTGGAACAACAAACAATCATCAGATCCGATCTGATATTCTGAATCAGTAGTCGACTCACACTGTACTTTTTAAGCTTGCAATTCATTGTCACATTTCTAGGCCTCGCATATTTGCTTAAGAAATACCGGTTTAGCTTTTAACTCAACTAAAATCGAACCATCATCAGATAAGATTAACAGTGAGTTCATCGCCTGAAAAGTGAATAAAGATTTTCTACTCAAAGCATCCGCGACTACATTCGCTTTACCCAGATGATAATCAATCACTAACTCATAGTCTTTCAACAACTCAAGCCATCTTAGTTGTCGCAAATTCAAATCTTTCTAAGATATTAAATACTTCAAACTCTTGTGGTCGGTTAAGATATGGCATTTTTCACCGAATAAATGATGTCGCCAAAATTTTAATGTGAAGACAATAGCGGCCAACTCTAAATCATTCGTCGGATAATTCTTTTCATACGACTTCAATTGTCTGGAAGCATAAGCTATCACTTTGCCTTCTTGTATCAAAACATATCCCAAACCATTCAATGACGCGTCACTGGAAATCACAAACTCTTTACCTGACTCAGGCTAAACTAAAACTGGTGTTTCAGTTAATAGTGCTTTCAATTGTTCAAAACTCTGTTGGCATTTCTCGGGCCACTCAAACTTCACATCTTTCTGCAACAACCGAGTCATCAGTTGAGCAATATTGAAAACCCTTTCACAAAACACCGATAGTAACCAGCTAATCCCAAAAAACTTCTGACTTCAGATGCATTTCTTGGTGGTTTCTAGTCAACAACTACTGAAATCTTACTCGAATCAACTCGAATGCCTTCCACTAAAACAATGTGTCCCAAAAATCCAACTTCTCGGAGCCAAAACTCGCATTTGCTGAATTTTGCAAATTGTTGTTTATCTCTCAATTTTTGTAACACAATCTTCAAATGTTCCGTATGCTCAAATTGATTTCATGAATAGATCAGAATGTCATCAATGAATACAACAACAAATCTGTTCATCAAATCCATAAAAATTGTAGGAGCGCTAGTTAAACCGTAGGGCATAACAAGAAATTCATAATGCCCGTACCTTGTTCTAAACACTGTTTCCGGCACATCCGAATCTTTAACTCGCAACTGATAATAACTAGATCATAGATCAATCTTTGAAAATACTGTTGCTCATTTCAACTGATCGAATGAATCATCAATTCTCGGCAAAGGATACTTGTTCTTAATCGTAACCTTGTTAAGTTGGCGATAGTCAATACACAATCTCATCGATCCATCTTTCTTCTTTACGAATAGAACTGGTGTACCCCAGGGCAAAAAATTAGGTCGCGTAAAACCTCTATCTGTTCACTCTTGTAACTGAGCCTTCAACTCTTTTAATTCTGTAGGAGCCATTCTATACGAAGCTATCGATATAGCTGATGTTCTCGATACTAATTCAGTAGCAAATTCAACCTCTCTAATCGGTGCCAACCTAGGTAACTCTTCTGGAAATACATCTGAATACTCACAAACCACTGGTACTGATTCAATCTTCTATTCAGACACTTTTGTATCCAGTACATATGCAAGATAAGCATCGCAGCCTTTCCTCACATATTTCTAAGCTAGCATCGTCCTTATCACTATAGGCAACCCACTCGAGTCATCGAATTCAATACGAATAATTTCACTATTCTGACATTTCAACTCAATAGACTTTCTGTAACACCCCAAACCCCGCCTAGACGTTATGACCGGATCTAGCATGTCACATAGAAGGGTTGTTTAAAAACTTGCGTGTTCGTTAAAAAGTTCGTATTCTTTTTGAAACTTCGAGCTTTGTTGTTTGTGAAAATCAAATTTGTTTTTTATGGTTTTCTTGTAAAAACATTATTGTTGTTATTGTTGTTATTTCCAAAAACTTTGTTTACAACAGAAATCAGATTCAGTGAATTGCGGAAATGCAATATTTTGAAAACAGTTGTTGTCATTAAGAAAATCCAAAGTTTAATCGTTTTTAGTTTTTAATAAACTGAAATGAAAGCTTAAAAGGAAAATTAAAGTCCAATGTCCTTATTACAAAATATAGAACCCAATTTAAAATAACTCTCAAGTTAAAGCAAAACGGAAATTTACTAAAGTTTGGGAGTAGTACTCCGATGTATGGCCACCACAGAGTCCTCCGCAGCTCCAAATCCTCAATGCTGGGGATTACCTGCAATGTTAAAGTAGAGAGGTGAGTCACAAGAACTCAGTGTGTAATCCTCTAATCGGTCATTAACTGGGCCTAAGCCCATACGGAAGCAGACTAGGCCCAAGACCTATAACCTGATAGTGCAAGCAATGTAATGCAGCCCAACCTAATAATCCATCCGCTACACACCCCCGTACCAGCCCAACACACCTATGGGGACCAAGTCAACCCACCCAGCCCAACACACCAATATGGCAGGCATGCTGTTCATCATAGAATTTGTGGCGGAGCCACCAGAATAACAGAATATACGTGGCATAGCCACCAGACAGAATGTGGCAGAGCCACCAGAATACACTTCCTCCGATCATCAATATCCCAATCCCATGCAGAATGTCATGTATGCAAAGCATATATCAAATATGATGTATGAAATAAATTACCATCATAACCAGATAAACAGAATACACACAATCATGCTAATCAACCCTTAAGGGTATAACAGTAATTTTACCCACCAAGGGTATTTCAATAATTTACCCACCAAGGGTATTTTAATAATTTTACCCTGGTGGGTATTTTAATAATTTTACCCTCTTAGGGTATTTTGGTAATTTTGCATTTAACGGTCTTTCCGAAGGCCTACTGTTGCCTCGAGCGACACTGGACCCTTTTGGGTCACTATGGAACTATTGGGCCTAAAATCCATTTTAGGCCCTAACGGGCCCACACGCTCGTGTGGCCCAAAACACATGGTTTCGGTTTTAGATTTGTAGATTGTGCATTCAGATTCATCATTTGACAGTTTTCTAACAGTTTTGCCCAAGTGGGCCGGATAGCCCATTGGGCCTATTTGGCCCGTTTCGGCTCGATCGGGCCCGTTACAGCCTCAGTTTTGCGAGAGTGTTCGTGACACTCTCATTATTTGCATTTCGATTTACCACTACGAGCGCTCGCACGCTCGAGTGCTCACAGTTGCTGATTTTCTGGCTTTTCGACTTTTCGGCTTTTGGCCGGTTCACAAAACATCACATCATTCAGAGGGGTGTGAGATTACACACATGATCACGTAGAGAACTATACACTCACGATCGCCATCATCTATACCAAACATATCACACAATTAACTTACAGCAATAGAAATGGGAGATCTTTAATCCACACCTAACCATACGATTTACTAACACTTACCCTCACTAACGCGAGCAACTACGATTTGCTTATCTAAACCAGATGTCAACTCCCTTCCACAGCCTGGCGAAAAGTCCCGAACCGTTGACACCCTACGCCGCTTAAACTTGGGAGCAGGGGCTACGAGTCCACTTCCATTAGGTACACTTGTTGATCCCCCCTTAGACTGGCTATTACTTGCCTCCATGAAGAAAGCTCGATCAGCAAAGTACCACAGTGAAAAAATGGCGGTTGTCTAACAAGGGGTTTCGGCTCTTACCAAAACTTCCCGAAACCCAAACGTTTAATGAGCAGAGAAGAGGGTAAGCTTGATCCCTAATACAATCGGCCTAGGCAGAGATGAGGGTTTCAGCTTTAATAGGGAGTGAAGAGAGAAAAGAAGAAAAAGAAATGAAGGGGAAAAAAACATTACCTTGCGATCATAGAAGAACCGAAAAGACAAGGTAGATTCGGCTGACTAAAGAACACCAAGCTTCAGGCTACAAGGTGTTCGGCTATTAGCAAAATAAGAGGGAAACCGATTCTAATTGGAGAAAAGAGGAAATTCGGTTGATGGAGAAAAGAGTAGAAGAGTAATGGAGAAGAAGAGAGGTTTCGGCCAAGTGGTGTTTAGGTAACCAGCGGAAGGAGATGAGGCTATTCAGGTTAAAGAGAGGAGAAGAAAAGTTGAAGAAGACAAATGCACGAGTGGTCAATCTCACAAGCAGAATCGGCCAAACACAATTAGAAGAAAGAAAGAGGGGAGAAAAGTGTACTAAGAGAAAACAAAGAAATAAAATGCCAAATGAAGAGAACCCCCAAAATGATCTAGCCGAAAGTGCCAAGAACAACCCTCTCCGAATGAACTTTGAAAAACGGCACTCCCTCACTTGACCGAATGTGCACTTTCAAAAGACCCAAAATCTTTGGCTGAAAATCCCCCTAAACAAACCCCCACATTCGACCAACTCCCTACACACATCCAACCCCATGATTCTCTTCTCTTTTTGCTCCACTAAACCCTCTCCACCTCCCATTCAAACCATTTAACCAAGTCTTCTCTCTCTCCTGCAGAGTTATACTCCAACTCCACCTCTTCTTCTCCTTGAGCACAAAATAAAAACCCACATATGCTGCTTGTGGGATTCGAACCCCATCCCACCTTGCTACCATACTGACGCCACCACCACTCCACCATATGGCCATCTTGTGTTATCAAAACAACTACAAATTCCTTTAAGCCTTACCTCTAACAGTCCTCTCCCCTAAAGTGCCCAAAAAACTAAATTTTTCCTATGGCCTAACTTGAATTTGGGACTTCATAGAAACCCCGTAACCTTCCAGAATCACTTACCTACCTAGTCTAAATTGCCTTAGTGCCGTTCTCATGTTCTCATAAATTTTAAACACTCCCACGCCCAAGGCCCAATGGGCCCAATTCTACTAGGCCCAATTTCGGGGCGTTACACTTTCATCTACAATTCACAACAGCATCATGTAGAGTAAACAATCCATACCCAAGATCACATCGAATTCATCTAACAATAAAAGCATCAAATCAGCTAGAAAACAGTATCCCTGAGTCATCAAAGGACAATTCTTACAAACTTTATCAACAAGGACATATTAGCCTAAGGGGTTCGATACTGTAATCACAAATTTGGTAGACTCAAAAGGTAAGCTCTTACTAGACACTAAATTCTTACAAACATACGAATGAGTCGATCCAGGATGAATCAAAGCAATTACATTAGTGTCATAGAGAGAACATGTACCGGTGATAACATCTGGTGATGACGCATCTTCGCGAGCGCGAATAGCGTAAGCTTTGGCTGGTGCTCAAGCCTCGGATCTCACAGTAAAATCCTTTGTCGCACTTTTACTACTAGTCATATTTCTCGTATTTCTAGGTTGTCTCCCTCTGGCAACGGTCTTACTTGGCCTAGTATTCAGAAATTTGTCTTTTTCGAGTAACTTAGGAAATCTTGAATGAAATGATCTTCCAAGCCACATCAAAACAAGCTTTGTTATTCACCCAGTAATATCCAAAATGTCGTCTTCCACACTGTTGACACTCAGGTTTGTTGGCTTTAACACTACCAACACTCGATACTGAAGTAGCTTGAGTTTTTGGACCTGTGTGTTGCTTCCCACGATATCTATTAGAATACTCTACTGAAGCATTCGAACAATTATACGAATCTCGTGATTTCTTTGAAGAAGAATGATAGGGTTTAATCATTGGCCTCTTTCTCGAATCTCTAGCCTCATACTTGACTTTTCTCTTTTCTTTGCTAAGCTCCACGGCTTTGCAAGCTCTGTCGACCAAAACAACAAATTCTTTCAATTCAAGAATCCCGACTAGAAGCTTAATGTGTCTTTGTTTAACCCTTCTTCGAACTGCTTACACATAATTCTTCAGTTGAAACACATTCTCGAGCGTATTTACTTAGTCTCACAAATTCTCTTTCATATTCGGTCACAGTCATACGACCTTGTTTCAGTTCCAGAAATTCTTTGCGCTTTTGATTGATAAACCGCTGGATTATGTATTTCATTTTGAACTTGGTCTAAAAGAATTCCCAAGTGACTCTTTCTCTCGGCACCACAGATATCAAAGTGTTCCACCACTGATATGCGGTATCTCTCAGAAGTGATACAACGCATTTAACACATTCTGCTGGCATACAAGACAATTCATCAAATACCCAGATTGTATTCTCAAGCCAAAACTCGGCTTTCTCAAGATCATCATCAACGGTAGTTCTAAACTCTTCAACCCCATACTTTCGAATTTTATCCACAGGTAGCTTATTCAAACGTAAAGGTTCCAAACCTTTAAGAGCTATAGGAACCAGCTGGGGAATAGGTGGGGTTGGAGCTTGCTGAGTAGCCGAATTAGTTCGGACAAACTCAGTAAACCATTCGTTCATCATTTTGAATAAGGCTTCCTTGGCCTCTCCTCCCTGACTCTCAGACACAGGTCTCGATTCGGACTGCGCTGCTCCGTGATCGGAGGTTGGCACATTACTTTCAACATCATCAGCCACTGCTCGATTGGGATCCATTGCTATATGAAAACACTATTTAAAACTATCAGGAGATATCACACTATCACAGGTTATATATGGCATGTATAGTTAGACTCTCACACGCTACGCTAGTCCTAGAATCAACTAAACTGTATCTCTGATACCAATAAATGTAACACTCTTAACCTGTATCTATCGTTAGAATAGGGTTACGTCCAACTAATCTCATAAACAATCGTACAATTCAAATTTCAATTTTCATATCAATTAAAAAATCATACAAATACAATCATATAGTCCCAAACACGAACTTTCGAGCCCAAAAACAAGCATTACAAGTGATTCGAAACTAAACCGATAATTCAAGAAATTTTTGGAAAACATAAAAAAATTTTCAATTTCTAGGGGACACACTCCCGTGTGGCCCGGCTGTGTGTCTCACACGGCTAAAGACACGCTCTTGTCACAGGCAGTGTGGACATTCGAAAAGGGATCACATGGACGTGTCCCAGCCTGTGTCCTACCCCGTGTAACTCTCTGACTTGGGTCACACAGCCAACCACACGCCCGTGAGACTAGCCCGTGTACCCTTCGAAATGGCCTCACATGCCCGTGTGCCAGGCCGTGTGTTAAGCCGTGCCAAAACTGTAGGGTATACTGACTTATGCCACACGACCAAGACACACGCCTGTGTACTGGCCCGTGTGGAGCTACTAACTTGTTTTCTAATTAAGTACCAGGGGACATACGACCGTGTCACTTAACTGTGTGTCACACATGGTTGAGACACACGCCCGTGTCTCTGCCCGTGAGGACAAAAATAGGCTATTTTTCAAGCCATCTTTCTCACCCAAACTTACATTCACCTACACAAACCAATTTGCATATGACTATATCTACAATATGCATTTAAACCCATCTAAACCAAGTTCAATTCATGCTATATCAATACCAACAACCACAAGGCACATAAGTATCACAAGTAACCATTCACTTTCATTCCAACTTCACATCTAAAAGTCCCTTAAATGGTCACTTTCAACTATGTATTATTTTTCCTAAAACCACATGCATACCACATCTTAAAATTCAACCATTTAGTACTCAAAATACCAATTCACAGCAATCATTCACATATCAATTTATATACAACATATCAAAAGGGCCATTTGCACATATATATACATCATCAAGTATACCAAAATAAGCCAAATCATATGGCTATACACATAACCAAAACATACATCATTTACAAGCCAAATCAATTGGCTAAATACATTACCAACATATAGGCCATATAAACACAACACCTATACAGGCCATATAACCAAGTACACAAGTTCAAAAGTGCCAAAATGACAATTGGATAGTGTGATGAGATCTCCAGCAACTCTCAATCTGAGCAAGCTTCGAAAACACTATAAAACACGGAAAAGTAAAAAGAGTAAGCTATAAAGCTTAGTAAGCTCGAAAAATAAAAAAAATACAACTTACCATTCATTCACAAATTAAGTTATTTATCATAATACACTACAATTCAATTTAATTACAAAGCTAACAAATATTCATACACATAATAGATCATGTAACTCACCAATTTCATAGATTCAATGATTATACGATTAACGTACATACCTGCACAGTCACATATCAATCTCTTACCCCTTTCATATCTTCAATATACCCCTTGAACCATTTCGAATAATATCGAATACTCAGGAATCTCACACCCTAAGTGCCAAACATGGTCAGAACCATCTCAATCTCATAACTCATATACAAATGCTCATCTCAAGCTGTCAACGGGTCTGCTCACACAAACTGACAGACAAGACGTAGCTACACAGTGCTGCTCACACAAGCTGGCAAGAATCTGCAACACATACCAGAAAACTCAGCCACCAGTAGAACGTACGGACTAGCACCCAAAACTCATAACCCTAATGACATGTCATCTGTATCCTATCTATTCTTAAGGGTCAATTGAGATCTCACATTACCGAATCTTCGTCGAACATTTTAGTAAAGTTGTATTCATTAACAATACAATTTTAAAGCATTTAAAACACAATTACATTAATGCTTATTAACATACAAACTTACCTCGAATTTATACGGATAGAATCGAGCTATCAATCAAGTATTTTGTTTTTCCCCCGATCTAATTCCGAACTTCACTTTTCTTGATCTATAAATAATCAAATTTAACTTATTTAATTATCATTCTATTCAATTTAACCCAAAAATAATCCTATGGCAAATTTATACTTTTGCCCCTTAAATTTTAAATTCTTTATAATTAGTCCCTAGCTCATAAAAATGAAAATTCATGCAATTAAGTCCACACCCATGCTAGGCGAATTTCATCTATACTCATAGCAGCCCATATTTTTCATATTTCACACATTTACCACAATTTATCACATTTCTTAATTTAATTCCTAATTGAAAATTTTATCAAAAATCACTTAACAAATGTTGTTTATCTAACAAAAATCATTCATTTTCTATCATCAAACATCAAAATACACACATATTAATCAATGGTAAAACCCTAAACCTTTAACAATTCTACAAATTAGTCCCTGGGCTAGTTAGATTAAGCTACAACGACTCTAAAAATATAAAAATCATTAAAAATGTGAAAAAATACTCATATGCAAGGCTAGGAGTGAAGTCCGAATGTTGAAGCTTAAAAATGGCTTCCTTATACCCTAATTTCGATGGAGAAGATGGACTAAAAGATGATACATTATGTTTTCTTTATTTTACTTAGTTTATTTTATTAAATTACACTTTTAACCTTGGTTATAAAACATTAAAATCACTTAATACATGTCCAAGAATGTCCACTAACTTTATACATGGGCTAATTACAACATAAAGACCTCCTCTTTAGAGTTTTATAGCTATTAGACACCCTTAACTATTAAATCACCACTTTCGCACTTTACATGATTTAATCCTTTTTATCAAATTGAGCATTCAAACGATAAAATTTCTTAACAAAATTTTTATACGACACTACTAACATGTTGTAGACATTAAATGTAACATCCTGAAATTGTGGGGCTATGCATTTAATGTGTGGTTATGTTTAATGTGAGTGTTAGGGGTCCAGAATGGGCTCAGGGTTGGGCAGAGGCCTTAATCGAATTTTCTGTTTGGACACTCTAGTGGAAAGCCTGGTAAGATAGGGCTTAAAAGATGTTATCTGTGTTTTAAAATACAAAATGGGCTTGTGGCTCAGTGGCAAAGTGTCGCCACTTAAAGAGCAGGGAAGTGCGTCAACTGGGAGGCCCAAATTCAAGTTGTATGAAGCCTAATTCTTTTAATTTAGCTAATTTTCAGCATTTAAGTGGATAAAGTGGGACGGTAATGAGGCTTGAAAATAGGAGGATTTATTTGTTTGGATAATGTGGATAATATGGCTAATAATGTGGCAGATAAAGGAAGGAAGAGGTGGTGTTATCTGGGGCACTATTGGATGAGAGATCAGATAATGATAAGGGAGGAAATTTAGGAGTTGTCTGCTGATCAACAGTGGTGGCTGAATTTCCATCTCTTAGAGGGGGGAGAAATCGGTTTTAATATGGCTAAGGGGTGCCGAAATTTCCCTTGATTAGTAGCTTGGTTTTAGTATTAAAAAGGGGGCAATTTCGAGATTTAGGTAGTAGGTGCCGAAATTTAGGTTAAGAAAGGGGAATATCTTTATATTTTCGGCATTAGGGTTATATTTTTCTATTCTCTTCTTCAATTTCGGCATTTGGGTTTTTCCTCTCATTCTTTTCTCTCATTCTCTGCTTAAGCCAAAATCCCTAAATCCTATTCTCTCATCTCCACTTTTATGCAAAAGCCGAAATTCCATTGTTTTCTCTGCTTTCATCTCCATAGCCGAATACCCTTGTCTATTCCCTTCTCTTTGCCGAACTCTTCACTAAGAGCCGAATCTACATAGATTCCTTCCTATCATCTTCTCTTTTTGATCTTTTCAAAAGCCGAAATCTCTGAAGAGGTAAGTGTCGGCTTGTGCTATTATTTTTGTAATCTTTTTTGATTTTTAAGACCATAGCCGAATGGCTAGTTGGTTGTTAGGCCATCTTTAGTTTGACGCTTTCGCTGATCTCGCGTTCTTTTTGGGCGGCATTCCGGGATTTGAAGGAGATCTAATCGCATAGGTTCCTAAGCCATAAACCGTTAACGTTCCAATCATATTATTATTTTTGGGATTTCAAGGTAAGGAGTTCTCTTTAGATTCTCTTTAGATTTGCTATCGTAATTGTGATCTTAATCATATGTTATGATAAGGTCTTTTAATGGAATCCAATATCGATCAGGCAAAGGAAGGGATTGGATCTGTATAACCAATCCCTAAGTTTAAGAAACGAGCGGTGTCAGTAGTTCGGGATTGGCCACAGGGTTGTGGACCGACTTCAGAACAAAATCTTAGGCAGTTAGCAGTCGTATCGGCTTCTGATAGTGTCGACATAGAAGTCTCGTCTTGATTGTAATCGGGTGTGTAGATCTCTATCATACTAATTAATCTGTACTATATATGTTATGGGCTAAAAGTCGGAAAAAGGCTATATGGACAATCGTAATACCCGAAAAGGGTAGGCAAAGGATGCCAGGTACATAATCATAGAAATTTCTCTATCTATATCGATGTATGTGATAGTCTGTGATCTTTTAGGTAGTATATTGTTTTGATTCTGCATGGATGTTTGCATGGGATGGGGTTAATATGATGAAGGGGAAGAGCATGTTTATAGGTCACTTGGTGATCGGTGGTTAAACCACGAATTGAAAAGTTAGGTCACAATAGTGATCGGTGTCTAAGCCACGTTAAATTTATTCCTGATTGTTAGGAATAGGCAGCATGACTGTCGATATGGTGTGTAGCGGTTGGTGGGTTGATTGTAGAAATCCCCGAGGTGTGCTAGTATGGGTTGGTGTGTAGAGGATGGACTTTTAGGTTGGGTTGGGCCATATAGCACGTAAATATTTTGTTGCCATTGTGTGGGCCAAGGCCAATAATATTTTTGTGGGCCTCAAGCTTTTATGTGTTTTCGGGATTTGCACACTGAGTCTTGGTGACTCACCCTATATTTTCCTTAATTTTTCAGATGAGCAGTAGATCGTGGACATGGGTGCCGAGAGGAACTCGAGGGGCCATCAAGTTTTTATTTCCATAAATTATTTTCGGTTTTTCTTTAAGTTTAATTTTGGGACCATTTATGTAATAAGGCTCCATAGCTTAGGTTATCGATTTATATTTGTTAATGTCTTCATTCTTTATAAACTTATGTCCTAAGACGTATTTATAAGAAGAAATAAAAATGGGAATTTTCAAGCTAATCGTTTTAAAAAAAAACCTACAAAGGTTTTCTACAAATAGCACGTATTTATCAAATACCCACTTAAACGAACTGAGATTTCAAATCCCTTCAAAGAGAAGTTTTCAACTGTTAACTCGTAGCATACCAGATCTGGTCGTAGCATTTGGGCCGGGTTTGGGGTGTTACATTAAAATAATAACAAAATAAATATTTCAACCTCAGATTTGTGGTCCTAAAACCACTGTTCTAATTTGACTAAAAATGGGCTGTTATAGATGCCATATTTTTTGCCAAAGCAACTACGATCTTAATTGCAACTCAATTCAATAGTTTATACATGCTATTAAATACAATATATAATTACCACATGTTATATAATCATACCCGAGATTTAAAAGAGCTTACGAGAGCTCTTTATATAGCCTGAGGTCGTTAGAAGACTAAAATGTAATGTTTTCAAAATTATCAAATTGGCTTCGAGGGTATCACGTCATGATCTTGTCAAAATAATGAGTGTCATCATGACATTGGAGGTTTGAGGTTGTGATGCCACTCTTTATCAATTTCACATCGCGACGTGACCTACTGTTTCCACAAGATCCACTAAGTACCAATTCACAAAAGTTAAAAAATGAACAAATTCATACCTATTCCATTTAAACATCATGCATACTCTCAAACATCTCATATGTTACCATTCTAACAACATTTCTATCCAAAATGTACCTAATTGAAAATTAAAACTTAAACCAATTTAACATATGTTACCATTTGCAAATTTCAACCATTTCAACTATTTTATATTAATCACATGTATGCATTTAACAATTCTTATACTTGGACTCAAAATAATATTACCATTTCAAGATTTCAAAATGACGATTACATTACAAAACTGACCCAATCCTTAGGTACATGCCATTTATCGAAACATAGGGAGACTATACAAACATTGTTGAGTCAAAAGTCGCGATTCAGATGTTGGATCACTCTTTGATTTTTCGAGATCTACTATTATCTGTGCACAAAATAAAAAAAATCATACGTTGAGTGATAAAGCTTAGTGGTACTTTGACGATTCAAGACAATAAAGGATTAACATTTTCATGTTAAGAATACAACAACACATGATCTAATTTAAACCATTCAAGTCTCATGAATCAAGTTTATGCACCAATCAATTTAACCAAGTTTCTATACACATATCATGTACCACTCCTAACCCATCTCCGTCGCCAGATTAGGGTTATGGAGTATTACAGTACAATTAGAAACATTTAACTTCAATTAAAAATAATTATTCAAATTAAATAATAACATTCAAAAACACATTTTAATTATAGCATAAATACTATTACGGGCCTTACACCGATCCTATAGGGCCCTAAAAATCGCTTGGAAACATCAAGAACTAATTTGAAATAAAACAAAAATTTTAGGAAAATTTGAAAATTTTTGGAAATAAGGGTCACACGGCTGTGTGGCCAACCGTGTACAATTCGAAGTATGGGACACACGGTCATGTCCCAACCTATGTGTCCGCTGTGGGTATTCGAAATAAGGTCACATGCCTGTGTGTTAGACCGTGTGTGCATTTAGAGTTAGGTCACATAGTCATGTCACCCAGCCGTATAACTCTCTGTGACCGTATGGTTCATCTTGCACTTAAAATTTAAATGACACATGGTCGTGTGGTGTGGCTGTGTGTGCACACAGTCGTGTGATAGCCCATGTCCCAGGCTGTGGGCTTCCTAAATGACCCTTAACGCAAGCCAATTCCACCCTAATTACTTGGGAACCAAACCAAACCAATCCCACACACATTCATATGACTAAAAGACAACAAACATGAAGCATTCCAAATCATTCATCCTATGTGCCTAACCAATGAGTCATTATTAACACCATAATTTATTTTCCAAAATAAATCAAATCAAACACTTAACACACACCAAGCTAACTTATATTTAAATTCATCTTTAGCAAAATAATCACATACCTAATTTACCATTCATGTCTACTTTCAACAATCCACAATTTCAACTCAAACTACAACCTTAAATACAAATACTTAGTACTACTCAATCATTCCATTTCATTCAACCTATAAACATCATATATATATACACACACACACATACGTCATCATAACATTAAGCAAAAGACCTAAAGTATTAACAATCAAATCATTAGATCAAGGTGCCAAACTTATATACATAACTACAAAATATTACCCCAAAAAAAAAAACCAAACATAAACAACATGGACAAAACAAAGAAAATGTCCTAATACATGTCATTCATAACCATCCTCAAAATAACCCAAAACATCTAGCGAGATGATGATCGGATAGTTTGTCTGACTTGATCTTCTAACTGGCAAAGCTTTTCTAAATATACTTGAGAGAACCATAAGCAATGTAAGCAATTTATGCTTAGTAAGCTCGTATAGAATGTAACATAATTTGCTAAGTCAAGACTATTTAAATTAAATATACATTTTCATATAACAAACCTCAATACTTCAATTAAGTATTCACTACAATGGTGTACCTTTCCGAATAATTCATCGTTCTAAAGGAGTGTCATTGTATCTTCCAACCATAGTCTTATGCATACCTAAGGTAGTGTCGTAGTATCGTTCAACTACGGTCTTAATCGTTACCGATGTGATGCCATAGTATCTTTCAACTATGGTCTTCCTCATTTCGGGTAAAATGCCATGATATCTTTCAATCATGGTCTTTCTCATTTCTCAATCGAATGAATTTGATGAATCAATCATATATTGATAAGCATTAAATTATAAATCATTAATCAATTAACTACTAATTTAACATACGAACTTACTTAGGTAGAATCGATTCCAACACGAGACCGATGACTACTCCGCTACTTTGGCTTTCCCGTGATTAATGTTCGGTGAGTTCGTTTTTTGATCATGCAACGAACTATAGCTCAGCCAAACCTTAAGTATGCTTCAATGGTGGTTTTCCTCTCCAATTTCGGTGGTAGTGGAGAAGAAAGATGATAACCTTTTTTTGTTAGTTTCATTTTTATTTTCTTTCTTTTACTTATTTATTAAATTACTTAACTAACCTTGCTTTTTAAATTAAAATTCATACTAACCCACTACAAAACCATCCATTCCATATTCCTATGGTAGATTTAAAATGTAAATCCCTTAATTTACATTTTCATAACCATTTGACAACTTTAATTAATAGAATTTAACTTTTGTAACTTTTACGATTTAATTATTTTTACTTAATTAACTAAACATTAAAATTTCTTAACGGAAATTTAGTATAAATTTAATAAATACTCGTAAATACTAAATTAATAATAATTACTGACTCACTTGTCTGAATTGTGGTCCCGAAACCACTATTTTTGACACCACTGAAAATCGACTTTTACATATCAAGCCATTTATTATAACCATATAATATATATTCATTTCCATTTCATTTCATAATACCTATACATTTCATTTTCTCATTCTTTCTTAAATATACTGATTTTTTTTCATTACCATTTTGGACCTTAGGACTCATTTAAACTAGTTCGCATAATCTTTTACATGGTATCGTTTGATACATTTCGTACACATATAGTACAATTTCATTTCATGATTTATTTCAAATATTATTCATCAAGTTCATGTTATACAATCCCTATTAATAAAAACGGACCCAAGATGGATACACGAATCATTGAACCATCACACCAATACGGCACCTAGTCCCTCATCAGAAAGTTAGATGAAAATATTGAGCTCTATGCCTCATCAGTAAAACTAAAGTATAAACCCATACACAAATTTAAACCTATGGCATGCTAATTACATTCAACAATGCTTAGACAGTTAATAGGGTAACTCATGTTTCACTTACATATTATAAATCAATTCACATATCATGATCTCATACCATTTTATCATCAATCACATCACATACCATTTATCAATTCATAACTTGCTCGTTTCTATTATATTCTATTCAATCCAAATCTCGAAATTCGATATCATCATGTATAAACTACAATAGGTAGATTTGCAAAAATCACATATATGTATATACGCATATGTATAAGTATTTATATATTTAACTCAAATCAGAAAAGTATAAACTGCAATTTTTATCACTCGAATACGATACTCGTCTTTCCCTTCTCTTGTGACGGCTCGATGTCGTCTTTAGCTACGTTCAATAATGCAATTATAAAACAATATCAGTTTACATTCAAATTCAAATTCAAATACATAGCCAACATATTTTTCATTTTATTCATTTTAGTCCTTACACCCAGGATTCTCACATTTTTTGATATCTAACATCGAACTAAAATTCGATTTCACATTTTTTCATTGGGGACCATATACTTTCTATCTATAGTATTTTTTTATGATAGTTTTCAATTTAGTCACTAATGTCACAAATTTATTTAACAAGTTTAACTTACTTTCTAACTTAATCCCTAACATAAATCAAACTTTCTAACTACCAATTTCTTCAAATCAAACTCAAAATCATTAATTCCATTTTAATGAAAACTTGATGATTATCTAACAATTGAAGAAATAGATACATGCTCTAGCTAAATCAAGCTCCCATGATTTAAAATCCAAAAAACTAAAGCAAAAAGGCATTGTTACCTTAAGAAATCAATGGCTGAATGCTCAATGTATAATTGATCTACCGTAATTTGATGTAGCAGATTAAACTAGTTTCCATACTTAAGAAGCTCGAATACAAGCAATTTCATTACGTTTTACTTAGTTTTCTTATTTTAGTTTGCATTCAATAAAAAGTGTAAAATGAGCATTTTATGACCTTAGGGGCCGAATGAGGCCTAAGGGTGAGCTAACGTACTAAGTGAGTGTGCAGGACATCATTCAAAGGCAAAATAGCTCAAGGTTGCTCACTATGTTGCAACACTGAAGGTATAATGTCAAAACATAGAGAATAGAATACAAGAATTCCAATACTACCTTTGGAGTCGCAACACAGCAAAGGATGTCGCGAAATTCCCTTGTAGCTAAACCTGAGTGAAAGGATATTGCCTTCGATGTCGCAACATAGGCACTAGGTGTCGCGACACCAACCCTGTATGAGAAGAATTATGAGCAAGGGGAGTTTTAGTCAACACAATGAAAATTAACATGAAAACGTTAGCAAACCTAGGGCTAAGGACAATGGCTAACCCTAATTCTATAATTAGGCTCATTAAACACTTGTTGACGAAAAACTTTCATAGTTTAGAATTTTTCTTTGTAATTTTAGTTTCAGTTTTCTTTTCTTTAGGCTTTAGTTTTATTTTCATTTAGTTTGTTCGTGTTCAATGGCGAATTGGATTTATGGATTCAACCAACTGTTGGGGATTTTTGTGCTTCAATTCAATCAATATAATCAGGATTCTCTTAAACCTTATTCTTGAACTATTTTTTATGTTTATACCATTTATCAAGTTTATTGTGTTTATGGATTCCATGAGTAACTAAACCTTTTATGGGGGATTAGTAAGTGGAGGTGTGATTAATTAATTTCTATGTAAGGTTTCTTAACAAATCAACTGTTTGGGAGAGGAAGAACTTAAACCCTAGGATAGACGACCCTAGGAAGCCATTTAGGTGGGAATTGACCAAAATTGGAATGGCTTATCCATGAACCCCTTACCCCCGAATCGGTCTTGACTTTGAGGTCGAGAGGTAAATAGTTCTTTTCAACTCACTAGTTTAGTGGAAGATCGAGAGATCCTATTAGGGTAGCGGCTAGTTAATTGAAGTAAAAACCCTAAATAGGAATTAGTTACGACCACCGAAGCAAGCTAATCACCCATACTTAGATTTGGTTGAGTTTAGATCTTATTTTTTTCAAATTTCATGTTTCTATGTTCTTTTATTTATTTTCTTATAAAATCTAGCTTCTTGATTTTTATGTTCATCGTAATATAATTTATCTAAAGTACTAGTTAGATCTATTTTCGTTTAGGTTAAAGTTAATTTAGTACTCGCCTCCCTTGGGTACGATTCTCAAAGTACTCACCTACTTCGTTGTACAAACTATATTACAACTTGACTCGTATACTTGTGGAAACTGCCTCAATTCCATTCATTTAGCTGCAGTATTTACACTCTGGACGTTAGTACTTCTGGAGGCTGTCAAGTTGGCATCAATTCTAAGGAGGCAACGTCACTAGATTAATTTTAATTTTTTTCTTTTTTATAGAATAATTAGGAAATTTATATATTATAAATACGATTTTTACTTTTTTTTTTCTAATGTTTTTATTTTTTTAGAATATGACTCGCAGTAGGAAAATACTAATGGAGTTGCTCACTAATTCAAAGAGACTAATAATTGGGTGTGTTTGGTAACATAAGTTGTCAATAAACATGAAAAGTGTAGTACCGAATAATTACCATGGAAGTTCATAAAGTAATCCTTAGTATGTGACTTATAATGTTCTATTTAAAATCTAATTCGATGATGTGAGTACTAGAGGTAGTTCCTTTTTACATGAACTGGTTACGATCTAGTATTACTCAACCTATTATTCAAAACCCTTATTTTGAATTGAAGCCGTCACTACTAACATGGATCTCTATAAATGTCAGGTTTGATAATTATCAGAATGAGGACCCCATAACTTTCCATTGGTAGTTCGAACACATATGCAGTACCATTACATAGGCTAGTGTTTCAATCGAAGTTATCAAATTGCTCCTTATTCCTTTCACCTTAGAGGAAGCTTGGTTGGAGGAACTTCCTCTAGATACAATTACAACCTAGACTAAATTTGTGCAACTATTTTTACGTTGTATGGTGCCGATGACCCAGGTAACCAATAAATATGAAAATTTATTTAAATTTAACCAAAAGGCTATTGAGACATTGGGATAGGCTTGGGAAAGGCTCAAAACAATTATTCGGTCAATATTGGGAGGAGGTGTCAATTTTGCAATATAATTACATCATTTTTATGATGGGTTGGATGGACAGAACAAAAGACAATTTGATATTATAACTGGAGGGAGTATTTGGTCAAAAATTGGAAGAGAAATCATTAGCATTTTAGAAAACATCAGCGAAAATGAACTCACATGGGACATAACTTAGGAAATAGAAAATGCCAACCTAGTAGAAGGTATGCTTAGAAAACAGACATATGATAATCTGTAATAAAAAAAATGTAACATCCCAAATTTAGCTCCATAACATTTAAAAGTATATTAAAAATAGGGAATTGACCCAATGGTTATTCATTAAATGTGAAAGCTTGAAAGTTAGTTGGAGGTCCCAAGTTCAAGTCTCAACTCTTACAAAATAAATTATTTTTTTGCAAATTCTCTTTTTTTTTTATGTGTTGGCATCCAAGCTTAGTAAACCTAGGTATAAATACATGTTTTTTTATCAAAATAATCAGCCTTTTAACCTGTTTTCTTCTACCTTAGCCGTCCCTAACCCCCTCTCCCTCTCTTCACCTTTATTTTTTTTCTTTTCCCTTTTTCCGCCATTGTTGTCGTTGCCTACACCTCCCATTTTATCTTCTTCTTCTTCTTCTTCTTCTTGCATCAAGATTGTGCACCATCTCCTTTAATATATTTCTGAAATTCTTTCTCCATTAAATCAGCCCCAAATTAGAAATTTTGAACTCCAAGATCGATCCCAAACATCGCCTATGTAATGCCCCAAAAATATAGGGTCTTTAATTTTGCATGATCTGACACAAGTTGCTTGTTTGCTTTAATGGCTAAGTTATTTGGGTGTGTTTGGGAGTGTTTGAGAAGCCTGGGTTCAAGTCTTGGGTTTTGCAAAATTTTTAGTTTTCCTCTTAAATGAATCTGGACACTGGCACATAGGCCTTATAAAAATTAATGCATGTTTTATGACACAAGAAGAGCTTTGTGGTCTAGTGGCAAGGTGGCGTGTTGTGTAACTGAGAAGTCTGAGGTTCAAGTCCTGGGTTGCGCAATGGGGTATTTATTTTGCTTCTTGAGCTGTGTAGGTAGTAGAGTTGGACTAAAACACAACTAAGGGGAGTTTGAATAGGATTTGAATGGTGTTTGAACTAGTCATGGAGAGATTCAAGGAGGGATAAGGGGAGAGAATCAAGGAGTTTGAGTGAGAGGAGAATTGTGCCGAATTTGGACTCTGGCACTCAAGAAATTCGGTCAGGGGAGGTATACTGCTTGTTTGGGTTGTTTTCTCTCTTTGGCCGAATGTGTTAGGCTCTTTTGGCACTTTTCTCTGCACACTTTTGCACTTTTCTTTTTCTCTGTTGTCGAATCCTTTTTTCCTCTTTTCTATTCCTCGGCTTTTAGTTAATAGCCGAACCTTCTTGTTCTTCTTCTCAACATTTCTTTTTCCTCTTTAACTGAGTGGCCGACTCCCTTTTTCTTTCTCTGCCATGCCAGTTGGTTTGGTAGTGGGCGACGATCTCTTCTTCTGTTCATAACACTGCGGTAAGCTGAATCCTACTTCTCCTCTTTTCCCCTCTCTTTTGTTTCTCTACTTTTCCAATATAGACTGAATAACATAAGTCTTGTCTTGCTATTTTTAAACCATTTGGATGATAGTCTCTGACAATTGGTGGAGCATCGACTACCTTGCTTCTCTGTACATCTCTGCCTTCTTTCTTTGAATACCTCTTTGGCTGAATACTGTGGGGCAAGTAGGCTTGTTTTGTAGTGTTGACCAAATACCCAATCTGCTCTAACACTAATTCTTTGGACTTTGGGCATCAATTTAAGCCTTGTATTAAACAATTATTGCTAATGAAATCCATCTTATGCGCAGTAAATCGAGAAGAAGGGGGTAACCATTTTCAACCAGTGATCAAAGAGGAATAATCGCATAACTGCCGGTCAAGGTAAGTGGTGATACCGGTTTGGGGCTTTAGTATTAATGTTCTTATGGATGAAAGATTGATTGTGTTGGGATCATTGTAGGTTGATCGAGCATGGGATAAACTGTTCGTTGCGCAAACAGGTGTGTAATCACACCCCTCTCCATTGTGAATCGGCGGAAGCCGAAAAGCTGAACAGCCGAAACTTCGGCATTTGTGGCCCCACAAGCGTGCGATCGCTCGTGTGGTAAACCGACCCCACAATCGTGGGTGATAGACTGTAGAGGCCACCACAAGCATTCTCGTGCTCTTGGGCCGTATGGGCCCAATGAGCTCATGGGCCCCACACAGATAAATACCACGATAAGTGGAAAATACTGGACTAGGCTATATAGTTCACATAGCCTGATTGAATTTGGGCTAAACGGGCTACACGAGCGTGTGGGCCCACTTGGGCCAAATAATGGTCCTTGGGCCCATTTACGCTGTTATGACCATTTAAACTATCTGTGTTGCTCGAAGCGACTGTAGACCGTTGGAGAGGTCATTATTTGCACCAAGACCCCAAAATAATTAAAGTGACCAAAATACCCCTAAATGTAACACCCCTTACCCATGTCCGACATCGGGACTGGATTACGAGGCATTACTATCCTTGACCTTGCTTAAACATGTATTAACGGGCTATAATTTTGATTTAGAAACTTCCTTTTTTTAGTCATAACATTCATCTTATGGGCCTACGAGGCCATAAACATACATCCAGATGGTTACGGAGTTCAACCAAAAACTTTTACCCTCTTTGAAAATTCTTGTCTAGACAGGGGTCACACGCCTGTGTGACTTGGGACACGCCCGTGTGGGTAGGCCGGGTGATCTCACACGCCCATGTCCCTAGGCCGTGTACAATTTATTTTATTTTCGAACCTACATGGGTTTTCACACGGCCAGACACACGCCCGTGTCCTTCACACGGCCTAGGCACGCCCGTGTTCTTCCCCGTGTGAAAAATTAGGGGTATTCTGTTTATGATGTCAGTAATCCTTTAAGGAGCACACGACCTAGGCACACGCCCGTGTGGCTAGCCCGTGGTCGACACTGACTTAAAACACTAATATGTAGGGGACACACGACCTATTAACACACGCATACGGTTGACCGTGTGTCACACATGGCCTAGACACACGCCCGTGTGTCTACCCGTGTGGACACTTAAAGGCTATTTTTCAAGCCAATTGCCACCCTGAAATCAAGATCATTCATATACCCAATCCAACTACTCAAATACTTCATCAAAAACATGAACATTAATGCATAACTCATCATCAATTGATGTATAAACTTAGTAATATTGGCTGATCTCTTTAGCTATATAGAAAAAGAATAATAACCCTAATTGCCAACACTTTGGCCCCTCTTAGGACTTACATCAAGATGAAATAATTTCCTATACATGCCATACTTAATAAAAACAACTTGGCTATACCAAAATAGCGATTGATAGTGTGCTCCGAGCTCTGGCGTTAATGATCCACGAGTTAGCTTGGTGAGACTACAAGGAAAGAAGAAGAGAGAGAAGTAAGCATATAGCTTAGTAAGTTTGCATGAAATTTATATAACAATTATATTTGCTCAATAAAACTCATCCATTATGAGGTTAAAACATCATAAATTTCAAGTGCTTGGCTTACTTACTCTTACTTATTCTTACTCAACTCATGTTACTTACTATTCTCATGCTTGTAATGTAAACATGGTACCTGTGTCACTTGATCACATAAATTAGTACATTTTGTTGATGCAAAAGTAAACTAAATCTTCATCTTTCTTAACATGAATAATACTCTTTATCAACTTAAATGACTTAGCTTATTATTATCTTAACTTGCTTAGCTTTCTTGATACCTCTTTCTTGCTTGGTTCTTTTGCTCGATGAATTACCCAGAATAATTGAGGTTACCCAATCTCATCAACATATATCTTGATGCCAATGCCATGTCCCAAAAATGGTCTAACATGGGATCGCCTCATGATGCCAATGACATATCCCAGATATGGTCTTACATGGGATCCCTTAACTTGGTGTCAATGCCATGTTCCAGACATGGTCTTACACAAGACCTTCCTTATATGTTTCCCTTGGAAACTTACCATTGCCATGTCTTGACATGGTCTTACGTCGTGTCCTTGCCTTATAAATCTTATCAATGCCATGTCTTGACATGGACTTACATGACATCTTTGCCTTATGAATTCACCAATGCCAAGCCTTGGCTTGGACTTACATGGGACCTTTGCCTCATAATAACTTTTCAATGCCATGACTTGTCATGGACTTACATGATATCCTTGCCTTATGCCGATGCCATGTCTTGACATAGTCTTACACGGACTTTTCTTGTCTCATGTTATGATATTAGTATCCTCATTATTCCGAGTCTTCAACCGGGACTTTCTCATGCATGTTCTCATTCATTTTCTCATCAAGATATCATTTACTTATCTTCATGAAAATAGTGTACATAATACAACATAATAATGATTTAATAAAAACACGTGAAACCTTAAATTCATACAAAATTACCTCGGTATTCAAAATGTATGTAGAGCTGTTAGTTATTCTTCGACTTTGTTCTTGCCTCGATTTCGATCTAGGCTTCGTGTTTCTTGATCTATAGTAACAATTTCACTTGTTAAATTCACACATTGACTAAATCGACTCATAATTCATATTTTGGCAAAAATTACAATTTTGCCCCTAGACTTTGGCAAAATGACCATTTTGCCCCTAAGCTTGAAAATAAATTCTAATCACATTTCTACCTTCAACAAGCCTAGGTGAATATTTAATACTCTTATAGCTATCATCAAAACTCAACATTTCACATAATTACTACAAATTTGTAACCTTTTCATCAAAGTCCAATTAGGTGTTTTCAAGACAACACCTTTCACAAAAGTTGTTCATCTAACAACCAAGACTCAATTTCTTCCATAAAAATGCAACAAATAACAATGATAGCTCTCATGGCAAAACTCTAAACTTTTCATCATATTGCACAATAGTCCCCTCATTTGAAAGCTTAAGCTTTAGGGGTTTCAAAAGTACAACTATTTTTAAGAAAAGATCACTAGAACACTTACTAGTGAAGAGATGAGTGTGCTGAAATTTTTGAAGCTTTCAACCCCTATTTGGCTACCAATTTTTGGTGGAAGAGATGAGCAAGAAATATGGATATCATCTTTTCTTTATTCTAATATTAAACTATCAATTTAGCCCACCTACTCACCAACTTTGACCAACTTGGTCAATTCTTGTCCCCTATGGCCGGTCAAGCACTTACAAGGGGCTAAATTGCCTTTTAAAGACCTCAATTTTACAATCTATGGCTATTTGGTACCTTTAGCTTATAGGATGAAACTTTCGCACTTTATGCGATTTAGTCCATTTTCGCGATTAAACATGAAATCGCTAAAATTAAAGTACCAAATTTCTCATGTACATATACCATCGTGCTCTGACTCATAAATTGACATGAAAACAAATTTCTCAAAACTCGAATTAGTGATCCTGAGATCACTATTCTGACTAGCCCCTAAATCGAGCTGTTACACTAAAAGGTAAAATAACTATTGTACCCCTACTAGATGGAAATGACCATTTTACCCTTAGAGGTAGGTTGACTGATGAGTGTATGATTAATTGTAAGATTGTACTGAGTAGGACACTTTGCATACACAAACTATTTATGACATGACATACTGCATGGGGTTGGGATTCTACTATAGAGGAAGTACTGTACTGGTGGCTCTACTACATTCACTGCTACTGGCAGCTATGCTACGATATTGGCGTACTGGTTGGGTGGGTCGATTTTATCCCCACATGGTGTGTTGGTTGGTACGGGGGGTGTGTTGGCTGGATTGGGGTGGGTTGCATATTTACACCGTACTGATACTGTATTGGGCACTGTTACTGTAATAGGCTAAGGCCCACACTGCACTGTTACTGAATAGGGCTCAGGCCAAGACTGTTACTGCATATATTGTTACTGATGGACTGTTAGGGGATTACACACTGAGTTTTCGTAAACTCACCCTTTCTTTTAACTGTACAGGTAATCCCCAGCCTTAGATGATTTGGAGCCGCGAGGGACTCAGAGGTAGCCACACAATCGCTGATGTTCTGCTTTAGACTTTTTTATTTAAATTTCATATTGGGCTTTTGATTATGTAATAAGGCCATTGGTATTTGCTTAACTTTTGAATTGGGCTTTGTTTACTTATTTTAAATTGCTAGTTTAGGGAAGACGAGTTTTTCAAAATAATTACTGTTTTTAAAGAAACAAAAATTTGGACATCAAATTTTTCAAAAGCTTCCGTGAATTTAACTCAACCTACTATAACAAGAGCAGCTAATAAGGAACACATTTGACTAAATGATTTGTTGAATAATAATAAAGATGGTTTTTTTAAACTTAAAAATGAATTTTTACCAACAAGACAAACTTTCAAAAGACAATTCACTGTGACACGCCAGATTCGGCCATAGCGTCTAGGTCGGGTTTGGGGTGTTACAGCCTAGAAAGTGCCATTGTCGTTTCTCTCGACTAGCTTGTGTAAGGTCTCTTCTCTCTTCAATTTATTAATTAATCTAGTCCATTAAAAACATAAATTTTTAGATCTAGAATTTAGGGGATTTTAAATGTTTTTAAAGTTATTTTTCCATATTTTAATTGTAACAACCCTAACCCGTAACCATCGTCGGAATAGGGTTAAGAGGCATTACCAAACATATCGGAACTTTTATGATCATTTCACAACACAAGATACATCATCATCATATCATAGCTAATATTACACATAAAGTGCCTTTAAAAGGTCTACGAGACCCTAAACATGCATTAGGAAGGGGTCAGTACTAAACCGAGTACATATAAAATTTTTCCTAAAATCAAACATTTTTCAAAGTTACAGAGGTCACATGCCCATGTGGGCGAGCCGTGTGCCTCACACGGCATTAGACACACTCGTGTGTCTAGGCCATGGAAAAACAGGGCATACATACTGACTTGTCCATACGGCCGAGGACACGCCTGTGTGCTTTACACGTAGGCAACACTGACTTGATTCACACGGCTTGTCACACGCCCGTGTGTCTTGCCCGTGTATGAGTCTAACTTACTTCAAAATGCAACCTTAAGAGACACGGTCGAGACATACACCCGTGTGCTCAACCGTGTGGGCAAACATAGGTCATTTGCAAGGCCAATTTGCCATCCAACCTTTGGGTCACATCTACAAGCATCAAGTCATTCTAAATTCATATCTCAAATGCATCCAAAACATACCAAAACATGTACCATTGAACCTTTAACTATATCATTTATCTTCATATTCAATTCCTACTCAAATATACAAATTTAAAGTATCAACTTCACATAAAAAACATATACCTATATATCATTTTAATCCATACCAACTTATAGCATTTCTCATCATATCAACTTCCCAAATTAGTCAAGAACTTACCAACATTGACCATTTCATTTTGGCCATTCATTAGCTCAACAAAACATTTCACCTTATGCATCATAAAACAAGAACAAAACTCATCTAAGAATCCATTCATTAACAAGCCATATCACATGGCTAATTTACACATCTCAAAATATAATCTAATATTACAAGCCTATGCATGCCATACTTAAATATGTACACATTCAAAAGGTACCAAAATATAGTTCCATAGTGTGATGGTAATCCTCGATGATCCCCGATGTAACGCCCCAAATGTTTGGGCCTAGAAGAATTGGGCATTGGGATTTGGGTCTCAGAAAATTTTAAGTGAGCGAAAAAGTGATAATTGGCATGTGGGCCTTGAGGGTTAATGAACTTGGAGTGTCTAGGGGTGTTAGAGAAGTGTTGGGTTCGAACTTTGAGGAGAAGGAATTTTTAATTAATTATTAAAGGAACCAGGGCGGTGAGTAGTTGGGCTTTTAAATAAAAATAGGGAAAAATGGCATCAAAGAGCCTTGTGGTGGAGTGGCTAAGTGACGCCACTTAGGGTATAGGAAGGTGGCATTATGGGCTAGCAAGGAGATCTGAGGTTCGAATCCTAGCTTTTTTTAGGAGTTTAATTTTGGCCTTCTAGAAGGTTGGAAGTGGTGTGATGATGGACTCTAAGGAGAGTGATCAGAAGAGAAAATTTAGGAAAAGGATTAGGGAGTTATTGTGGAGAAAAATTAGGAGATGAGATATGTGGAAGAGGTTGAGCCGAATTGGGAATTTGGGGATAGGAAATTCGAATATAGGCTATAAATAGGTGTCGATTTTAGGGTTCTAGGCTAATGCTAAAATTGTTTTTCCCTTTTGCCGAATTCCTCATTTTTGAGTTGCCAAAACACTTTTTCTCTCTAAGTACTCAGAAGCTGAATTCTTGCTTTGCTTGCCGATCTTGCATACTTTTTCTTCTCAAATTCTCTTTTGATACACCCTTGGTTTTAGCCGACTCCTTCTTCTCTCCTTCTTCCTATTTGAGCCGAATAACCCCTTTCACTATACTAATCTCAAAAGCCGAATACCTCTTGGGCCGATTGATTCTTGGGTAAGTATTCTCAATTATGGTTTAGGTGTTGGCCGAATGGTCATTGATAGGGAAAGGGGGACTTGTGTTGGATACAAGTCACCTATTATTCTATTTTTAATGATTGAGAATGATGCAGATTTAGGATATACGCGTGATTAGTGATAAAAGAAGGGCTAATAAGGCTTGGTGTTTCTGATAAGGTTAAGGTGAGACTTCGGCTTTTGGTAAAATATTCGATAGGTATTTGTGATTAATGTTTGCGTGATATCGTTTGTAGGATCGTGGCTAAGGAGATCGCAGCACGTTTTGTTATGAGGTGTGTACATACACTACACACACATTAGATCGGCAAATCCCGAAATGCCAAAAAGCCGAAAATTTTGGCTACGGTATTCTTGTGAGTGCGCGAACACTCGTAAGGAAAAACGATACGTTATCAGAGGCCCCATGAGCGATCTCATGGACTTGGGCCGTGTTTTGGCTAAACGGGCCAGAATGGGCAAAATGGGCCTGATGGGCCATAGGCTCAAGATAAAAGAATATGATGGTTTGGTAAGAAGTGATGAACTAGTCATGCTGGTTACATGGCTTGGAATTAATTTGGACTAGATGGGCCTATAAATATGATTGGGCTAGATGGGTCATATGATTGTGATTTGGGCCTAGTGGGCCATACGAATAAGATTGGGTCTGGTGGGCCATATGAACGTATGTGAATTTGTTTGGGCTTTGTAAGGGGTTTTGGGCTTAGTATTTGGTAAATTGCTTAACCTTACATAAAACTTTAATAATTTATTAAGTGTGACTGTGAACAAGTCATAAGGTTTAGGTGTGGCAATGGGCATATGCATGTCTAGGATAGGATCTAGGGAGAGCTTGGTACTTAAGCAGTCTTAATGACCCACCTCCTCTTCTCTGGAATCCTACCTGGTGCGTAGTGTCTGTTCACTTTAGCCGCGAGGACTTGTTGACGGGCCAAGGTTCGTAATTAAGACCCATACTGTTAAGAATTACTAAAATACCCTGTAGGGCAGAATTACCGAAATACCCTTGATGTGTGAAATGACTAAAATACCTCTATGTGTTGAAGGTAAGATTTATGTATGTTACATGTACATTTGTTGCATTCATGTGATATTTTGCTTAGGATGCATATGGGTGGGAATTATGGAATGGAGGAAGTATATGAGGAACGCATGGTTGCTTGACAACTATGGATCCACCGATGGCTTTTTAAGCCCATTATATGATTAGCAACTGTAACACCCCAAACCCGGCCCAAACACTATAGCCGGATCTGGCATGTCACTGAAAAGTTTCTGTAAGAGATGTTGCAATTTTGAGAAATATTTTTCTTGTATTCAATCTTTTGTTCGGAAAAACTTAATAACCTGATAAGTTTAAATAGATATAGATTTCATTTGTTGTTTTATGAATTAAAAACCATAATCTCAATATATGCCTTAGTTTAATTAACATTTAAGTGTTTAACAATATTAAAAGCCTAAAATAAAACCTAAAACAAAGTATGATAGTCTAGTTGTAATCCCGGGTTAGGGGCTATTTTTTTTTTGTTACGACTTTGTGTGCATAAGTCTGGTGTGCTATGTGGTTATTTTGATGTTTTAGGGGCTTAGTTGTAAGCTAGAACTAAGCCTGAGTAGGTAGGAAAATTTTTAGTTTTAAGCTTTATGTGAGAGGAGCTGAAGGAGCTGGGGTTAATAAGTATTCTTTGGTGGTTTTTAGCACAAAAGAGGAGCTAGTAAAGTGGCAAAGCATGCGCCACTTGGAGCTTGTGTGGGACGTCAAGTGCAAGGGAGGAGGTCCTGTGTTCAAGCTGCGAAAATCCCACATTTTTGTTCCATTTTGACGGCATGGAGGGGAGGAGTTGTAGGCAGTTCAAACTCTGCCTAAGACCAAGTCAAGTGCTGAGGTGGTGGGAGGAGAGTGATTTGTGGGAATGGACTTGTTCAAAGCAATTTGAATGGATGGCTTGGAGTGTTTGGGGGAGTTGTGGCCGATTCTTTGGAGAGATTGTGGGGGAGTGGACGGCTTGGTGTGGGGGGAAATGAGGTGTGCCGAAATGCACTTCCCATTTGGTGCATATTCGGTCATAGTGGGTAAAAAGAAGAGTTCTCCTTTTGGGTGTTAATGAGTCAAAATTCCTAGTAAGTTTCTCCATCTTTTCTCTTGCAAACCGAAAGTTCAAGCTCTCATTTGCCGAATTTGTGTTGCCCTTTTGAGTTGGTGTGGCCGAAAGTTCTCAACCATCTCCCTTTCTCTTTCATTTGTGTAGGCCGAAACTACAACCCTTTTCTTTTCATACTTCTCCTTTTATTTGAAACCTAGTTAGCCGAAAGTCTCTCCTCAAAGCATTTTCTTCATCATTTCTTTTCTGTCTCAAACCGAAGGTACATCCCCTATTTATCTTTTAGTTCTTCCTTCTTCTCAAAACTCTAACCGATTTCTTTCTTCTTCAATTGGTTCTCTCCATTTCTTTGGTGTGCCGTAACCTCCATTTCTTCCCACCTCTATTTCTTTTTCTTTTCACAAAGCCGAAAGTAGGAGTGTTAAACACCTTGGCCGAATCTCCCTTCTCTCCTAGTGGTTGGTTGGCTGAATATTGTTTGTGTTGGGGTCGGTGTTCTCAATCTTTTGGAGTTAGGTAAGTGCTTGGCCGAATGGCCATTTCTCTCTTCTCTAATGCTATGTTGATTTCGGTTGGATTAAAGCCTATGTTGGTTGGGGTTGAAAGGAGTTAATCATCTGTTTAATCATCCCGTTACAGGGTCTTTGGATATTGGAAGCAATCAAGAGGAGCCTTCCTTCTCTGTTAAGCGTTGGTAAGTGGTGGTAAGGGATGATTCTGTTAGTTCACTCTTCTAGTTTCGTTAAGCCATAATCTTCAAAGGTTTAATTGGTTGTGTTTTAGGGGGAGGCCGATTGTCTGAAGAACCATTATTGGTTCGAAGTTTGGTAGGAAACCAAACCGTTTGCAAGGTAAGGGTTCGGATGACAACCCTGTTGGTTTATTGAGTTATGGCCGAATCATATAGTACTAATCCCTTGGTTGGCCGATTGTTAAGAACAAGGTGGTCGAGGTGATCGAGGGATTTAGTCGAGTTCTTTGGGAGTTAAACTTGCGATTTACCAGGTGTGTAAACTAACACACTGATTCCTTAGTAATATGTTAATAACCTGTTTGTGTAAAGTGAGACTATATGGTTGATGGATTTTGTACCCGACGGGGTATGTGCACGGACACGGGTAAGTCCGTTTCATTACGAGATTGGTAGTGATATATGTGTTATCATGATATGTGATGTAAATACTACGAGATGCCATGTTGAGCATGTTAGTATGATTGCATGATTTATACCATTTGCATTAGTATGATATGTTATTGGGTGATTTGAGAGGAGGGAGAATATGATATTCGTGTCTTTGGGACACCAGAGGTTTGGCACCTCCAGTGGTTTGGTACCACAGATGATATTATGTGACTCTGGGTCACCAGAGGTTTGGCACCTCAGCGTCTCGTCCCAGTGGCTTAGTACCACAGTGGGTTGGCCCCACAGTTGATTATACGGGATTGACGCCAGTGATTTGACATCACACGATGGGTTGGCCCCATCATTCGATTCGTGACTACGGTCACCAGTGATTTGGTATCACACTGTGTCTTTGGGACACCAGAGGTTTGGCACCTCATTGCGACTCGTCCCTGTGGTTGACACCACCGTGGGTTGGCCCCACTTGAGAGATACGGGATTGTCGCTAGTGATTTGGTATCACACGTGGGTTGGCCCCACAATTGGTTATTTGTGACTTTGGGTCACCAGTGGTTTGGCACCACATTGATGGATATCGTGACTTTGGGTCACCAGTGGTTTGGCACCACCAGTGGTTTGGTACCACACGGGGTAGAAAAGGTGTTACGGATGGTTAGGAACGGGTGCATTAATTGTAGTGCTTTGTTATGATGTGTGTTAGCATGTTGTATTATCGGGAGGGGGATTTATGCACTGAGTCTTGCGACTCACCCACTCCTTTGACATTTCAGGTGACACTTAGACGCGGACATGGAGCCGGGATGGACTCGAGGTGCTCATGCCATGCTTAAATAAGGATTTGCTCAGACTTTATAAAATTTGGTACTTTAGCTTATTTATTACTATTTGGGTTTTATTTTGGATTGTAAATGGCCTTTAAAATTATGTTTTGCTATGTTTATGCTTAAAGTAGATTTTTAATATGCCTTAACAAGTTAATTGGGTTAAAATTTACTAAAACTTGGAAAGACAACGATTTCAAAACTACAAATCGATATGTTTTAAACTATACCATCGGGTATCACACTATGATTTGGGATATAGAGAACTCAAATGTTTTTCTAATTTAAACTCGATTTTCTACTAAGTCAAAATGTTTTAGTAACAATAAGAAACAACTTGAACTTCTAAATGAGATAGACTTGTTTTACCTACACATCTGATTAAGTCTTCAAAATTTCCGGGTTTTCAAATACACCACCAGATTTTAACCAAGCCTACTCAAGTTTTCTTCAAATACACAATATAGCGAAGTGTTTTCATCAAATTTTTAAACAGAAACCTACCTTCTCAAAATTCTGATTTTCCTCGTAACATACCAGATTCGGTCGTGGTGTGTTGACCGGGTTTGGGGTGTTACAATTGTGGTATCAGAGCCAAGTTCAAAAGCTCGGCTGTGGGCCTGAGGCCCAAAATGTTTTAAAAGTCTGTTTTAAGAGTTTCGTTTTAAAAAGCATGGTTTGAAAGGCATGACACCGAGTCTCCAGCACCAATCCGCCCAGGTAAGTACCCCTTACTATTGCTTGTGATTTTGATGAGATGTGATTGGATGGCTAGTAATAGTAAGATTACTTTAGAAACTGAAACTGATAGGATTTTGGGAACTCGTGAAAACAAAGCTCTTTACTATTCATAAGACTTTGCTTTAAAACAGTGGAATAAATACTGATGCATAAAACTTCTAAATCAGATACGTAGAGAATTTAGTCATGAGTGCTCGAGGTGGACGCGGTCGTGGACGTGGTCGTGGTAGGATGACGGTTTCTGAACCCGTAGGATCTGGTCAGGGGTCAGAAAATGAGATACCAGTACCGCCACCAGCTGGAGGTGGTGAGTTTCAAGATCAGACTGGGGATGATGCAGTGTCACAGGCGATGCTGCGAGTTTTAGAAAGGGTAGCTGGAGTAGGTTGTGGCGCAGGAATTAGGAAATCTGTGCCTGAGCGACTTCGGGCAAACGGGGCTGAGGTTTTCAGAGGTGTTTCTGGTGTTACTCCCAGCACGGCTGAGTATTGGCTGGAGGCGACCGAGCGGATTATGGACGATTTAGACCTGACTGCTGAGGAGAAGCTGAAGGGCATAGTATCGCTTCTTCGGGATGAGTCATACCAGTGGTGGCTCACGGTTCGGGATAGTGTGGCAGCAGAGGATCTTACCTGGGATTATTTTAGGGCTGCTTATCAGAAAAAGTATATTGGAGCTAGCTACATCGATGCGCAGCGAAAAGCATTTCTGAGGCTAGTCCAGGGGAGTAAGTCCGTGTCTGAGTACGAGGCTGAGTTCTTGAGGCTGAGCCAGTATGCTAGGGGTATTGTGGCTACAGAGCACGAGAGGTGTGTTCGTTTCGAGGATGGCCAGAGAGACGAACTGAGGTTGCTGATTGCTCCACAGCAGGAGCGTGAGTTTGCTGTCCTGGTTGAGAAGGCTAAGGTAGCCGAGGGTGTTAAGGAGTCGGTGAGGCAGGGCATGGACAGGAACAGGCATAAGAGGAGCTTTGGGTCTTCTGGGTCATCGGGTAATCTTCAGAAAAGGGCTAGGCAGAGTGGGCCGAATCAGTCTGGTAGGATTGTTGCTGCTAGTCAGGGACCGTCGCAGTGTAACCATTGTGGGAAATCTCATTGGGGAGGTTGCTGGACTGGTGGAAAAGGTTGCTTTGAGTGTGGTTCTTTGGAGCACCGTGTGAGGGACTGTCCGCGTAAGTCGGCTAGGATTCAGTCTGAGAGTCAGGGCCGTACTCAGTTCAGGAATAATGGACCGCCACTGCAGAGGGGTCGTGGTAATGGCAGAGGAGGTAATGGTTCTGGTCGGGGCCGTGGAGCACCGGGCAGAGGTGCGGGTAGTTCTGAGGCCAGACAGCCTGGGTTAGTGTATGCAGCGAGGCGCCGAGAGGTGGGCGACGCACCGGACGTCATAACCGGTATGTTCTTGATCTTTGGTTCTCCATTTACTGCTTTGATTGATGTGGGTTCGACGCATTCTTACGTTGCTAGTAGTATAGTAGAGACCATGGATTTAGACTCTGAGATATCTTCTAGGCAGATGACTGTAATTAGCCCTTTAGGTCACTCTGTAGTAGTAGATAAGCTGTTTAGAGATGTACCCCTAGAACTCCAAGGGGTAGTGTTTGCTGCTGATCTGATGGAACTACCGTTTGGGGAGTTCGATCTGATTCTTGGGATGGACTGGTTGGTTAAGTACCAGGCGAGGTTGGATTGCGCGGCTAAGCGTATGGTTCTTAAGACGGTTGAGGGTAATGAAGTGGCTATGATAGGTAATAGGAGAGATTACTTATCTAATGTGGTATCTGCTCTGAAGGCTGAGAAGATGGTCAGGAAGGGCTGTGAAACGTATGTGGTTCATGTGTATGCCTTGGAGGCTAAAGAGTCTGCTATAGAGAAAGTTCGTACAGTTAAGGAATTTGCTGATGTGTTTCCTGAGGAGCTTCCAGGTTTGCCGCCGGATCGCGAGGTAGAGTTCGGGATAGATCTGTTACCCGGGACTGCGCCAGTGTCTATTGCTCCGTATAGGATGGCGCCAAAGGAGTTAGTGGAGCTTAAGGCTCAGATCCAGGAGTTGTTGGACCGAGGTTTTATTCGGCCAAGTGTTTCACCTTCGGGAGCGCCGGTACTCTTTGTTAAGAAGAAAGATGGTACGATGCGGATGTGCATAGATTACCGCCAGTTGAATAAGCTGACGATTAAAAACAAGTATCCGTTGCCACGGATAGATGACTTGTTTGATCAGCTGAAGGGTGCAGCGGTATTCTCGAAGATTGACTTGAGGTCTGGGTATCATCAGTTAAAGGTAAAGGAGGCTGATATTCACAAGACAGCGTTTCGGACTCGGTATGGGCACTACGAATTTCTGGTAATGCCGTTCGGGTTGACTAACGCACCGGCAGCATTCATGGATATGATGAATAGGGTGTTTCAGCAGTATTTGGATCAGTTCGTCATGGTTTTCATAGACGATATCTTGGTGTACTTGAGGACAGAAGAAGAGCATGATGCGCATTTGCGAGTGGTGCTGCAGATTTTGAGGGAGAAGCAGCTCTATGCTAAGTTTAGTACGTGCGAGTTTTGGCTTAGAGAAGTGACTTTCTTGGGTCATGTAGTGTCGGCTGAGGGGATTAGAGTGGATACTCGGAAGGTTGAGGCAGTTTTGGATTGGAAGCCGCCTAAGTCAGTGGCCGAGATTCAGAGTTTTCTGGGTTTGGCAGGATACTACCGGAGGTTTGTAGAAGGTTTCTCGTTGATTGCAGCGCCGATGACCAAGTTGTTAAGGAAAGAGGTTCCGTTTGTTTGGACTGAGAAACAACAGGAGAGCTTCGACAAGCTTAAGAAAATTCTGACAGAAGCCCCGGTTTTAATTCAACCTGAGGCTGGTAAGGAATTCACAGTGTACTGCGATGCATCACATACGGGATTGGGTTGTGTGCTGATGCAAGAAGGTAAGGTTGTGGCTTACGCATCTCGGCAGCTGAGGCCACATGAGGTCAACTATCCGACGCACGATTTGGAGCTAGCGGCTGTAGTCTTCGCCTTAAAGATTTGGAGGCACTACTTGTACGGAGAGAGATCGATAGTCTACACAGATCATAAGAGTCTGAAGTACCTTTTGACTCAGAGGGATTTGAATTTGAGGCAGCGCAGATGGGTTGAGTTGCTAAAAGATTACGACTGTTCGATTGAGTATCATCCAGGCAAGGCTAACGTGGTGGCAGACGCGTTGAGCCGTAAGGTTGTTTCGGACTTAAGAGTGATGTTTGCCCATTTGAGTCTGTATGACGACGGGAGTATTCTGGCAGAATTGCAGGTTAAGCCTACTTGGGTTGAGCAGATCAGAGAGAAACAGTTAGAGGATGAGGTTCTGAGTGCGCAGAGGTTGCAGGTGCAGAATGGTGGGTTGGAAGGTTGCAGTTTGTCTAGTGATGAGGTGCTGTGTTTCCAAGGTAAAGCTTGTATGCCCAAGGATGTTGAGATGAGGCAAAAGATTCTTCAGGACGCACATAGCAGTCCATATGCTATGCATCCTGGAGGTAGTAAGATGTATAGGGATCTTAGAGAGCAGTTTTGGTGGCCGGGTCTGAAAAGGGAAGTGACAGAGTTTGTAGGGAAGTGTCTGACTTGTCAGCAGGTCAAGGCTGAGCACCAGTTGCCGTCAGGGTTGCTTCAGCCTGTGAAGATTCCTCAGTGGAAGTGGGAAAGGATAACCATGGATTTCGTCAGTGGATTACCGCTTACGCCAAGCAAGAAGGATTCAGTTTGGGTAATTGTGGATCGACTGACTAAATCAGCTCACTTTATTCCGGTGAGGGTTGACTACTCACTTTAGAAGTTAGCGAAGCTGTATGTGTCCGAGATAGTGAGGTTGCTCGGTGTGCCAGTAACGATCATTTCGGATAGGGATCCCAGATTTACGTCAAGGTTCTAGAAAGCGTTGCATCAGGCTCTGGGTACGCGGTTAGATTTCAGCACGGCTTTTCACCCGCAGTCTGACGGGCAATCGGAAAGGGTTATTCAGATCTTAGAGGATATACTGAGAGGTTGTGTTCTGGACTTCAGGGGTAGTTGGGAGGAGTTTCTACCATTAGCTGAGTTTGCCTACAACAATAGTTACCAAGCGAGCATCAAGATGGCACCATATGAGGTGTTGTATGGGAGGAAGTGTCGCTCACCTACGTGTTGGACGGAGTTGGGTGAACGTCAGTTGTTGGGACCTGAGTTGGTTGCTGAGACCGAAGACAAGGTTAAGTTGATTCAGGCTCGATTGAAGGAAGCTTCGGACCGGCAGAAGTCTTATGTCGATCTTAAGCGGAGAGATATCGAGTTTGCTGTGGGGGATCAAGTTTTTTTGAAGGTCTCGCCATGGAAGAAAGTATTGAGGTTCGGAAAGAAAGGCAAGCTAAGTCCAAGATTTATTGGGCCGTTTAAGGTACTGAGACGAGTGGGACCAGTAGCGTATCAGCTTGAGCTGCCTGCAGAGCTAAGTCAGATTCACAACGTATTTCACGTTTCGATGCTTAGGCGTTATCGTTCCGATCCATCGCATGTGGTAGCAGTGGAAGAGATCGAGGTAAATCCAGATTTGACCATGGAGGAAGAACCAGTGCAGATTCTAGATCGGGATGTGAAGGTTCTGCGTAGGAAATCTGTGCCTTTGGTAAAAGTTCTTTGGCGGAATCATGGCGTAGAAGAAGCTACGTGGGAACCCGAGGATGTGATGAGACAGCAATACCCGCAACTCTTCTGATCAGGTAATTTCGAGGTCGAAATTATTTTTAAGGGGGTAGAACTGTAATATCCCGGGTTAGGGGCTATTTTTTTTGTTACGACTTTGTGTGCATAAGTCTGGTGTGCTATGCGGTTATTTTGATGTTTTAGGGGCTTAGTTGTAAGCTAGAAGTAAGCCTGAGTAGGTAGGAAAATTTTTAGTTTTAAGCTTTATGAGGAGCTGAAGGAGCTGGGGTTAATAAGTATTCTTTGGTGGTTTTTAGCACAAAAGAGGAGCTAGTAAAGTGGCAAAGCATGCGCCACTTGGAGCTTGTGTGGGACGTCAAGTGCAAGGGAGGAGGTCCTGTGTTCAAGCTGCGAAAATCCCACATTTTTGTTCCATTTTGACGGCATGGAGGGGAGGAGTTGTAGGCAGTTCAAACTCTGCCTAAGACCAAGTCAAGTGCTGAGGTGGTGGGAGGAGAGTGATTTGTGGGAATCGACTTGTTCAAAGCAATTTGAATGGATGGCTTGGAGTGTTTGGGGGAGTTGTGGCCGATTCTTTGGAGAGATTGTGGAGGAGTGGACGGCTTGGTGTGGGGGGAAATGAGGTGTGCTGAAATGCACTTCCCATTTGGTGCATTTTCGGTCATAGTGGGTAAAAAGAAGAGTTCTCCTTTTGGGTGTTAATGAGTCAAAATTCCTAGTAAGTTTCTCCATCTTTTCTCTTGCAAACCGAAAGTTCAAGCTCTCATTTGCCGAATTTGTGTTGCCCTTTTGAGTTGGTGTGGCCGAAAGTTCTCAACCATCTCCCTTTCTCTTTCATTTGTGTAGGCCGAAACTACAACCCTTTTCTTTTCATACTTCTCCTTTGATTTGAAACCTAGTTAGCCGAAAGTCTCTCCTCAAAGCATTTTCTTCATCATTTCTTTTCTGTCTCAAACCGAAGGTACATCCCCTATTTATCTTTTATTTCTTCCTTCTTCTCAAAACTCTAACCGATTTCTTTCTTCTTCAATTGGTTCTCTCCATTTCTTTGGTGTGCCGTAACCTCCATTTCTTCCCACCTCTATTTCTTTTTCTTTTCACAAAGCCGAAAGTAGGAGTGTTAAACACCTTGGCCGAATCTCCCTTCTCTCCTAGTGGTTGGTTGGCCGAATATTGTTTGTGTTGGGGTCGGTGTTCTCAATCTTTTGGAGTTAGGTAAGTGCTTGGCCGAATGGCCATTTCTCTCTTCTCTAATGCTATGTTGATTTCGATTGGATTAAAGCCTATGTTGGTTGGGGTTGAAAGGAGTTAATCATCTGTTTAATCATCTCGTTACAGGGTCTTTGGATATTGGAAGCAATCAAGAGGAGCCTTCCTTCTCTGTTAAGCGTTGGTAAGTGGTGGTAAGGGATGATTCTGTTAGTTCACTCTTCTAGTTTCGTTAAGCCATAATCTTCAAAGGTTTAATTGGTTGTGTTTTAGGGGGAGGCCGATTGTCTGAAGAACCATTATTGGTTCGAAGTTTGGTAGGAAACCAAACCGTTTGCAAGGTAAGGGTTCGGATGAGAACCCTGTTGGTTTATGGAGTTATGGCCGAATGGTATAGTACTAATCCCTTGGTTGGCCGATTGTTAGGAACAAGGTGGTCGAGGTGACCGAGGGATTTAGTCGAGTTCTTTGGGAGTTAAACTTGCGATTTACCAGGTGTGTAAACTAACACACTGATTCCTTAGTAATATGTTAATAACCTATTTGTGTAAAGTATGGTTGATAGATTTGGTACCCGACGGGGTATGTGCACGGACACGGGTAAGTCCGTTTCATTACGAGATTGGTAGTGATATATGTGTTATCATGATATGTGATGTAAATACTACGAGATGCCATGTTGAGCATGTTAGTATGATTGCATGATTTATACCATTTGCATTAGTATGATATGTTATTGGGTGATTTGAGAGGAGGGAGAATATGATATCCGTGTCTTTGGGACACCAGCGGTTTGGCACCTCCAGTGGTTTGGTACCACAGATGATATTATGTGACTTTGGGTCACCAGAGGTTTGGCACCTCAGCGTCTCGTCCCAGTGGCTTAGTACCACAGTGGGTTGGCCCCACAGTTGATTATACGGGATTGACGCCAGTGATTTGGCATCACACGATGGGTTGGCCCCATCATTCGATTCGTGACTACGGTCACCAGTGATTTGGTATCACACTGTGTCTTTGGGACACCAGAGGTTTGGCACCTCATTGCGACTCGTCCCTGTGGTTGACACCACCGTGGGTTGGCCCCACTTGAGAGATACGGGATTGTCGCTAGTGATTTGGTATCACACGTGGGTTGGCCCCACAGTTGGTTATTTGTGACTTTGGGTCACCAGTGGTTTGGCACCACATTGATGGATATCGTGACTTTGGGTCACCAGTGGTTTGGCACCACCAGTGGTTTGGTACCACACGGGGTAGAAAAGGTGTTACGGATGGTTAGGAACGGGTGCATTAATTGTAGTGCTTTGTTATGATGTGTGTTAGCATGTTGTATTATCGGGAGGGGGATTTATGCACTGAGTCTTGCGACTCACCCACTTCTTTGACATTTCAGGTGACACTTAGACGCGGACATGGAGCCGGGATGGACTCGAGGTGCTCATGCCATGCTTAAATAAGGATTTGCTCAGACTTTATAAAATTTGGTACTTTAGCTTATTTATTACTATTTGGGTTTTATTTTGGATTGTAAATGGCCTTTAAAATTATGTTTTGCTATGTTTATGCTTAAAGTAGATTTTTAATATGCCTTAACAAGTTAATTGGGTTAAAATTTACTAAAACTTGGAAAGACAACGATTTCAAAACTACAAATCGATATGTTTTAAACTATACCATCGGGTATCACACTATGATTTGGGATAAAGAGAACTCAAATGTTTTTCTAATTTAAACTCGATTTTCTACTAAGTCAAAATGTTTTAGTAACAATAAGAAACAACTTGAACTTCTAAATGAGATAGACTTGTTTTACCTACACATCTGATTAAGTCTTCAAAATTTCCGGGTTTTCAAATACACCACCAGATTTTAACCAAGCCTACTCAAGTTTTCTTCAAATACACAATATAGCGAAGTGTTTTCATCAAATTTTTAAACAGAAACCTACCTTCTCAAAATTCCGATTTTCCTCGTAACATACCAGATTCGGTCGTGGTGTGTTGACCGGGTTTGGGGTGTTACACTAGTGGCCCATGGCCTTATTACAACGAGATGTAAAACCCATTTAATAAAAATATAAAATAATAAACTAAAGTCTTCTTGCTGAATCCTAATGTTCTTTTCCATGGCCACCTTGCACTCCTCTCCAGCCCGATCCGATGCACTAGGTGCTACCTGAAAATGTTAAGTAATTGGTTGAGTCACGAGACTCAGTGTGCAACCCTCATGCACCATTAGATTTGGGCCTTAGCCCCACAAAACAGAATAACAGAAAATAATATTCAAGAAAATATACAAAGCCCAACCCAAATCCTAGGTTTCCATCCACTACACGCCACCCGTACCACCATTCACACCATAGGGGATTTCTACAACCAACCCACACCGCTACACACCATCGATGGCAGTCATGCTGCAGTTAGCTGCTCATCGTCAGAGTTGTGACAGAGTCACCAGGCTGAAATGGCATAAGCCACCAGAACAGATCACTTCCCCTTTCATCATTCACCCAACCCCAAGCATACAGAGAAATCGGCATACAAAGCATATTACTAAAGAAGGACAGAAATCACTAACCTGATGATTAGCCTTTACCCTCCTTGGGTTTTCAATCATAATACCGGGATTTTGGAATTTAACAGGGTATAGCAGATTTATACATATAAATTAGCAATCAATCTAATGGTGTGAAAGGTTAGACACCTGATTAATGTCGATACTCTTGCTAAACCGATCTACAACTTGCTCAAAAAGCCAGAAAGATGTGAAAATAGGCCCTCTCCTGTAATCGGCCATGGTTAGTGTTCTACCCAATTTTATACACTAAAATCAATAGACTTCCTTACCTTGAAATCTCGAAAGTACCTTGATTAGAGTATTACTGAACTTATGACTTAGAGATCTACGTGATTGACTCCTCTTCAGATCCCAGAATACCGAAAATAAGAGTGAAATAAGAGATTAGTTTCTAAATAGCCATTCGGCTAGGAACTTTGAAAAGCCAAAAAAGATTTGGATTTCACAAATCGATACTTACCTAAAATTCCCTTCAAATTTTGGCACAAGCAGCTCCACTAAAGAAGATTCGGCAACTACCAGAGATGAGATCTCACGATTTCGGCTTTTATGCAAATCCCGAAGAAGATGAACTGTTGTGGTTTTGGCTAAAAAGAAAAGTGAAAGGAAAGCAAAGAGAGGCTTGAAGATTCGGCTAAAGTGCCTGAAGGAGATGAGAAAAGAATCTGTCAGAGGGTTCGGCCAACTGAAGAAAAAGAAAAGAGAGGGAGAATAGAGTAGAAATTTCGGCAGAGAAAAGAGAAAAGATGAGAGCTTTAGCAGTAAATTTCGGCATCCCCCCATTATATAGAAAACTGATTCCTCCCCTTAGCAGAGATTGATTTTCGGCCAACACTCCAACATATGATAGCTCCTATCCTTTTCCCTTATCTTAATCTGTTATCTCCTCAAAAATAGCCTTAATTATCACCAACTCCTCTATCCATTATCTCCTTATTATCCTTATATTTTAAACATAATAAAATTCCTAAAAATTAGCCTTGTGCCGTCCCCTCCTAGTCCCCTTTTGAGTGCCGAAATTTGGCCCTTTAACTTGGGCTTCAAGCAACCAAAAATTGGGCCCTTCTCAAGCACTGGTGACTCCACTTATAGCTCCCCTTTACTGTGCCCCTAGTTGCTGGGCCACAAGCCCAATATGTTAATTAAACTACTAAAACTTTAATTTAAGCCCCTAGAGTGTCTAAACAAAATATTTAATCAAAGCCTCAGCCCAAACCTGAGCCCCGTTTGCACCTCAAATCCTTAAATTGATATTTTAAGCATACACTACACAAAATCCACAAGCCCATAAATTCAGGATGTTACAGTTCTACCCCCTTAAAGAAAATTTCGTCCTCGAAATTTCCAACTAACTATTAATCGTACTACCTAAGTCTCACCACTATGCTTTCGCTGCACACTCTAATTCTAAAGCCAAAAGAAACACTTAGTATACTATGGTAGAATACGCACTGGTATTCGCATCTAGAGCATCCTCGTTCTCTTGGCGACGTGCTGCATAGACCAAAGCTGGCTGCCTCGCCTCAGCATAACCTGCACCCTCACGACCATGTCCTGTGCCATTTCCACCATTAACTTGACCACGGCCCCTTGGTACTGGCTGACCACCTCTCATAACCTGATCAGAACCACGTCCAGCGGGCTGTGCCTGATCCTTTTGTGGACATTCCTTAGTCATATGCTCCGTGGATCCACACCTGAAACATCCACTGGTTCTTCTTCTACACTCCCCGGAATGTGCTTTCCCGCACCAATTACATGATCGATTCTGACTCCCAGCCGCAGATGTTGGGGCACGAGCTGGCCCATCAGGCCTAGGCCTCTTCAAAGAATTTCCAGATGATCCTGATGGCCCAAAACTTCTCTCATTCTTACCCCGATCCTTATCCCTTTCTTGTCTTTTGGTCTGCTTCACCTCTTCAGCTATCTTAACTTTCTCAACCAGGACAGCAAAATCTCTCTCTACGGTGCTATCAAAACCCTTAACCCATTCCGCAATCCATCCTCGAACCGAACACAATGCTCATATTCGGTTGCTACCATTCCCCGAGCGTAGCGGCTCAAGTGCAGAAACTCCACCTCATTTTGAGCCACAAATTTACTTCCCTGCACTAAGTTCAGAAATGCCTTCCTCTGTGCATCCACATAGCTGGCGCCAACATACTTTACCTGGAATGACTCCTTAAAGAAGTCCCAGTCAATCCGATCTGCGGTAGTACCCTCCTTCACCGTGAGCCACCATTGATAAGCCTCGTCTCGAAGAATAGACACGACCCCTTTCAAGTTTTCCTCTACCGTGAAATCTAAGTCATCCATTATGCGCTCAGTCGCTTCCATCCAATACTCAACAGTGTTATGGGCTACGCTAGAAACTCCCCTAAACACTTCTGCCCCATTGGCCCTAAGCCGCTCCGGCACAGATTTTTGGGCTCCTGTGCCCATGCCTACTCCAGCAACCCTCTCTAAAACCCTCAACATTGCCTGAGATACCGCATCATCTCCGGCAGTCTGATCCTAAAATTCCTCCTCCGCAGCTGGAGGATCCGGCATCTCGTTTCCTGATCCGTGGCCAGACCCTACTGGCTCAGACAAGGCAATCCTACCCCTACCGCGTCCACGCGGCAGACGTCCTCTACCCCTTGTACTCATTCTTCCGATCGACGTTTATCTGATTAAGAATTTTATGAATCATTAATTTTCTTCCACTAATTAACCATGAACAATCTTATGAATAATAGTTTTAAGAGTAGTTCTTTCGAATTCACATTCACAATATAGTTTCAAGTCCATATCCTCTAATTCTGGGGAACACATACATTCAATCATCAACATACGAATAGCATCCAAGCACTTGCATTCATCACGTAAGGGTGTTTTCGTTGCTTCACTACCCAGGGGTATTTTCGTAATTTTATCCTACAAAGGTATTTTCGTAATTTTCAAAATAGAGTTTCTTGGTGATTTTGTGAAATAAGGGTATTTTGGTACTTTTGCAATTCGGGGTATTTCGATAATTTTGAAGTCTGAGGGTATTTCGATAATTTTGAAGTTCGGGGGTATTTCGATAATTGTACAATTCAGGGTCATTTTGGTCATTTTGCAAAACAAGGGTAATTTGGTAATTTTACAAATCAGGGTTATTTTGGTCATTTCACAAAATAAGGGTAATTTGGTAATTTTACAAACCATGGATATTTTGTTGTTGTTGTTGTTTTTTTTACAGGGGTACTTTTGGTAAATCTAGTTTCATAGTCCGGGTTACTCTTGCAAACATGAGATTTTCAGGTAACTTTTCGAAACATAGGTATTTTATAAATTCATGGTTGATTGGAAATTTTCACAAATCAAATGTATTTTGAAAATTTTACAAAACTTGCGGTTTTTTTTTCAAATAGGGTGGCTGGTCCCTTTCGGGTTTTAACTATAAGGTTTAGCCTGTCAACAAGTCCTCGTGATCAAGGTGAACAGTCACTACGCACCAGGTAGGATTCCAGCGAAGAGGAGGTGAGTCACTAGGACTGCTTAAATACCAGGCTCTTCCAGATCCAATCCTAGACATGCGTATGCCTATTGCCACACCCAAGTCTTGCGACTCATTTACGGGTTTGTTTAGTGAAATTAAGTCTTATAAGATTTAAGAAGTTGTTTAAGCTAAGCCTAGAGTCCATCAAGTTCTAATCTAAATAGTCTACGTCCCATAAAGCCCATCAAGCCCACATATACTTCACACAATGGTTTAGAATACTTACCTGGCGGACTTGGGCCGGAGACGCAGGTGCCATGCCCAGCTAACAGACCTGTATCATTTTTAAATATGCATGTTTCGAAAACCCTACTTTAAAAAACGTTTTGAGCCCAAAACCCCCAGAGCCGAGTTTTGAACTGGGCTCTGATACCAATTTGTAACACTCCAAACCTGGCCCAAACACTATAGCCAGATCTGGCATGTCACTGAAAAGTTTTTGTAAGAGATGCTGCAATTTCGAGAAATATTTTTCTTGTATTCAATCTTTTGTTCGGAAAAACTTAATAACTTGATAAGTTTAAATAGATATAGATTTCATTTGTTGTTTTATGAATTAAAAACCATAATCTCAATATATGCCTTAGTTTAATTAACATTTAAGTGTTTAACAATATTAAAAGCCCAAAATAAAACCCAAAACAAAGTATGATAGTCTAGTGGCCCATGGCCTTATTACAACGAGATGTAAAACCCATTTAATAAAAATATAAAATAATAAACTAAAGTCTTCTTGCTGAATCCGAATGTTCTTTTGCATGGCCACCTTGCACTCATCTCTAGCCCGGTCCGATGCACTAGGTGCTACCTGAAAATGTTAAGTAATTGGTTGAGTCGCGAGACTCAGTGTGCAACCCTCATGCACCATTAAATTTGGGCCTTAGCCCCACAGAACAGAATAACAGAAAATAATATTCAAGAAAATATACAAAGCCCAACCCAAATCCTAGGTTTCCATCCGCTACACGCCACCCGTACCAGCCATTCACACCATAGGGGATTTCTACAATCAACCCACACTGCTACACACCATCGACGGCAGTCATGTTGCAGTTAGCTGCTCATCGTCAGAGTTGTGACAGAGTCACCAGGCTGAAATGGCATAAGCCACCAGAAATAGAGTTGTGACAGAGTCACCAGGCTGAAATGGCATAAGCCATCAGAACAAATCACTTCCCCTTTCATCATTCACCCAACCCCAAGCATACAGAGAAATCGGCATACAAAGCATATTACTGAAGAAGGACAGAAATCACTAACCTGATGATTAGCCTTTACCCTCCTCGGGTTTTCAATCATAATATCGGGATTTTGGCATTTAACAGAGTATAGCAGATTTATACATATAAATTAGCAATCAATCTAATGGTGTGAAAGGTTAGACACCTGATTAATGTCGATACTCTTGCTAAACCGATCTACAACTTGCTCAAAAAGCCGGAAAGATGTGAAAATAGGCCCTCTCCTATAATCGGCCATGGTTAGTGTTCTACCCGATTTTATACACTAAAATCAATAGACTTACTTACCTTGAAATCCTGAAAGTACCTTGATTAGAGTATTACTGAACTTATGACTTAGAGATCTACGTGATTGACTCCTCTTCAGATCCCAGAATGCCGAAAATAAGAGTGAAATAAGAGATTAGTTTCTAAATATCCATTCAGCTAGGGACTTTGAAAAGCCGGAAAAGATTTGGATTTCACAAATCGATACTTACCTAAAATTCCCTTCAAATTTCGGCACAAGCAGCTCCACTAAAGAAGATTCGGCAACTACCAGAGATGAGATCTCATGATTTCGGCTTTTATGCAAATCCTGAAGAAGATAAACTGTTGTGGTTTTGGCTAAAAAGAAAAGTGAAAGGAAAGTAAATAGAGGCTTGAAGATTCGGCTAAAGTGCCTGAAGGAGATGAGAAAAGAATCTGTAAGAGGGTTCGGCCAACTGAAGAAAAAGAAAAGAGAGGGAGAATAGAGTAGAAATTTCGATAGAGAAAAGAGAAAAGATGAGAGCTTTAGCAGTAAATTTCGGCATCCCCCCCTTTATATAGAAAACCGATTCCTCCCCTTAGCAGAGATTGATTTTCGGCCAACACTCCAACATATGATAGCTCCTATCCTTTTCCCTTATCTTAATCTGTTATGTCCTCAAAAATAGCCTTAATTATCACCAACTCCTCTATCCATTATCTCCTTATTATCCTTATAATTTAAACATAATAAAATTCCTAAAAATTATCCTTGTGCCGTCCCCTCCTAGTCCCCTTTTGAGTATCGAAATTTGGCCCTTTAACTTGGGCTTCAAGCAACCAAAAATTGGGCCCTTCTCAAGCACTGGTGACGCCACTTATAGCTCCTCTTTTCTGTGCCCCTAGTTGCTGGGCCACAAGCCCAATATGTCAATTAAACTACTAAAACTTTAATTTAAGCCCCTAGAGTGTCTAAACAAAATATTTAATCAAAGCCTCAGCCCAAACCTGAGCCCCGTTTGCACCTCAAATCCTTAAATTGATATTTTAAGCATACACTACACAAAATGCACAAGCCCATAAATTCAGGATGTTACAGCAGCTTTACTGCAACGTTAGGTAGTACCGTAACTAGGCTACCCTTGATGTGTATCGAATGGGTTGGTCGATTTAGAAATCCCACAAATGTGTTTCAGCGGGACGGAGATGATGTGTACCGGATGGATTATTTGGGGAGGGTTTGCACAGCATTGTATGTATGATATTGTTATGTTAATAATATGATATGTATGCTATTTGTTTGACGAGGTTCGTACACACTGAGTTTTCGAAAACTCACTCCATCTTTTATTTTTCTCAGATGATCCTCAATAGGCGGTTCGACGGATGGAGGGACTCAGAGGTGACCAACTAGCAAGACTATTAGACTTGCTTTTCTTAATATCTAAATTCTAGATTTTAAGTTTTTTTTATTTCGAATTGTAATTATTCCATTACTTCTACTATGCATTGTAATTTTGAAATGGAACCTGGATTTATTTCTTTTAAGTGAATTTCAAGTTTTTATGAAAATAATTGTGTTTTAAGAACGAGCTTTCGCTGTCAAAGGAAATTTTTTTTTACATAGTAACAAGGAAATGGTTCTTGGCTACACCTCATTTTGAAAGCAAAATGGATTGTACTTAACTTTTCTCTCGAAGGGTTTTCAATGAAAACTAGGTTTTCGCTAAAACACTTCAATGTGACACGCCAGATTCGGGCCTAACTTCTAGGCTGGGTCTGGGGTGTTACATTTAGTGGTATTAGAGCCCGATTGCAAAGCTCGGGCTGTGAAAATGGGCCTTATTATTGATTTTAAATATTTATAGTAGAATACTTTGGAAATTCTTGCTGGATGGCACACCGAGTCTCCGACGTCGAACCAAGTAAGTTCTCTTGATACTTAGTTATTTTGAACTATTATACTGTAGATAGTGGGCTACTTTTAGAATATGCCTAGAGTAAAACTAAAGCCCATAGGGAACTAAAACTGTAGAGGATTTACGACTGCGAAAAAAATGCTTTACTTAACACTCTCATAAGACATCGGCGTAAATACTAGAACTAACTAAAACTTCATAAAATTTTTAATACAGATAATAAGCGCTAGAAGAGGTGCAAGGGGTCGGGGTCGAGGTCGCGGAGGTGTTAGGGCTGAGTCATTGGCATCGGGCCATATATTCAGTGTTCAAGTAGGAGAGGCTTCGGCCTCACCTATGGTTGACACGGGGCCGAATGATCGGGCTATTAGAGAAGAAGTGTAACACCCCAAACCCGGCCTAGACGTTATGACCGGATCTAGCCGCTAGGCCACAAGCTCCTCTTGTGTCTAAAATCATGCGCAACTAAATATAAGTCTATGGGCCAAAGTCTAAGTTCACTTAAAAAATAAATCAAAATGAAATGCAAGCACCAAGACTTGAACCTTGGACCCATTGCTTCCTTGTGTGACGTCATTCCCTTGTCTCCTATGTGGCGCCATTAGCCACTAGACCACAACTCCTTTTTGTGTCATTTTTCTCCATATTTTATTCTTAAAGCCTACTTACTAACTCCCAGGGTTTTATTCACCTAAAACCAAAATTTTCCTAAAGCCCAAGTTTGATCCCAGGACTTCATGGAAGCCCCCTAACCTTCCAAAATCACTCACCTAATAGGTCCAACTTGCATTAGTGCCATTCTCTTGTTCTCAAAAATTTTAAACACTTCCATGGCCAAGGCCCAATGGGCCCAATTCTACTAGGCCCAAATTCGGGTCATTACAAATCTACCCCCTTAAAGAAATTTTGTCCTCGAAATTTCCAACTATATATTAGCCGTACAACACAGGTTACCCCACTACGCTTCCACTGTGCACTCTTATCCCAATAACACTACAACACTTCTAACTTAATCTTGAAACCTCTTACACACAATCAACCATCTAACCACATAAACAAACAGATATTTATCACACATGCATACAATTTCTATATTCAAACATCACATCCAAACAAAACGCACACAAAATAAATACAAAATATACAGTCATTTCAGCATATAACAAAGTTTAAGATTAGGAAACTTACGGATTTGGTGCCGGAGACTCGGTGTGCCATACTTCCAGTAACACTATCACTTTTTCTAAACCACGTTTTAAACAGATTTGAAAAAATTTTCAAACCCATCCCACAACCGAGTTTTGCAACCCGGGCTTTGATACCATAAAATGTAATACCATAAAATGTCACATCAAAAGGTTGTTTAAAAGCTTTGCGTTCGTTAAAAACTTTGTATTCTTTTGTGATACTCCAAACTTTGTTACTTGTGAAAACAAGATTCGCTTAAAATGTTTTCTTGTAAAGATGTTATTATTATTTTCGAAAACTTTGTTTATAGCAGAAATTAGATTCAAAGAATTGCGGAAACATGTATTTTGAAAACAGTTATTGTCGTTTTTAGAAAAGCTAGTGTTTAAACATCTAATAGTTTGATAATAACCGAAATGAAAGTTTAAAAGGAAAATAAAATCCATTGGCCTTATTACAAAATATTTACCCCGAAATAAATAACATAAAATAAACTTAAAAACAGGATTTACTAATTTTCGTGAGAAGTAACTCCAATGTATGGCCACCACCGAGTCCTCCGCAGCTCCAAATCCTCTAACGCTGGGGATTACCTATAAGGTTAAGGGAAAGTGGGTGAGTTACGAGAACTCAATGTGTAATCCCCTAAATGGCCACTATCTGCGCCTGAGCCCTTACGGTATCAATCCGAGACTAAACCCTATAAACATGATAATGAAAACAGAACAAAAATGCAGCCCAACCAAATCCATCCAACACACCACCTGTACCAGCCCTACACTCCTGTGGCGACCAAGTCTACCCACCCAACCCTACACACCAAGAACGCAGCCGAGCTACCAGAATATAAGTGGCTTAAAGCCGTCGGTAGGTCTATAGTCGTCTCGGGCGACCCTTGCGACCCTAACAATCAAATTACTGGGTCCACAATCGTCTCGGGCAACCTGTGTGACCCTAACAATCAAATTAGTGGGTCCACAGTAGTCTCGGACGTCATGCTCAATCATTACACGTGTATGCAAAATGGCCATGCTTAGTAACAGTCATTTCGACACATATTAACAGCAAATCAGACACACGCCCACAGTCAAGTCGGTTAAAACACAGTCATACAATCACAGTCAAATCGGTCAAATCATAGCACAAGTCAATCATTTACCCACAAGGGTAAATCAGTTATTTTACCCTATAAGGGTATTCCGATAATCCTACCCTACAGGGGTAATCGGTAATTCTACTCATAACTAATCCATGTATGCAGTGCATCTCAAACATAATCAATCATATAATTAACATATACAACATTAGTACTACCACGATAGTACAACGGTCATTTAATCGGTTAGGGGTAAAACGGTCATTTCGCCCTGTAAGTGCATCTCGGTAATTTTACCCGTCGAGGGTATTTCGGTAACTTTACACATAGAGGGTATTTTAGTAATTTTACAAACCAGGGGTATTTTGGTAATTTCACAAGCCAGGGATATTTCGGTAGTTTTGCAACCCAGTGATATTACGGTAATTTCGCAAACTAAGGGTATTTTGGTAATGTCACAAATCGAGGGCATTTCAGTAGTTTCATAAACTGGGGGTATTTCGGTAATTTTGGAAACTAGGGGTATTTCGGTAATTTCATAAATCAGAGGTATTTCAGTCATTTTGTAATCAAAGTATCCTAAACAGAGATAACGATGCGAATGGGCCTAGCTCCCATTTCTCGGCCCAAATGGACCCACACGTTCGTGTGGCCCATTTAGCCCAAATCTAGCCACAGATATGAGATTCACATAGACTAGTTCAATATCTACTACACAATCATACAACTTATTCATATGGGCCCACAGGCCCATTGGGCCCCTTTCGGCCCATCGTGGCCCAAACAGCATCAACCAACAAGAATACTCATGGTGGCCTCAACTATGGCGTTGAAGCCCCCACACGTGCGCTCGCACGCTCGTGTGGCTACCATTGCCGTGTGACCGGCATTTCGGCATTTGCTGCTCTACAGTTAGAGTAGGGCGAAATACACACCTGATAGGAGTCTGAAGCTAATCCGCGCTCCGAATTCTCCTATGCCCAATGCCAACCAGGTATCCTTACTATCCTCATAGATTGCTCTATTTAAAGCCAGCTTCTCACCTTCCCTCTTGATAGCTTTCCGATGTGGGATCCCTCCTTCAGTAGAGTTTAAATCCAACACAAACTCTAGCCGTCCAATCCACAAAATAAACACTCCATTGCTTGTCATGAGATTCGAACCCAGGCTCCCCTGTAGCTTGTTCCACGCTGCTAGCCACTAGGCCACAAGCTCCTCTTGTGTCTAAAATCATGCGCAACTAAATATAAGTCTATGGGCCAAAGTCTAAGTTCACTTAAAAAATAAATCAAAATGAAATGCAAGCACCAAGACTTGAGCCTTGGACCTATTACTTCCTTGCGTGACGTCATTCCCTTGTCTCCTATGTGCCGCCATTTGCCGCTAGACCAAAACTCCTTTTTGTGTCATTTTTCTCCACATTTTATTCTTAAAGCCTACTTACTAACTCCCAAGGTTTTATTCACCTAAAACCAAAATTTTTCTAAAGCCCAAGTTTGATCCCGGGACTTCATGGAAGCCCCCTAACCTTCCAAAATCACTCACCTAATAGGTCCAACTTGCATTAGTGCCGTTCTCTTGTTCTCAAAAATTTTAAACGCCCCCATGGCCAAGGCCCAATGGGCCCAGTGCTACTAGGCCCAAATTCGGGCCGTTACAAGAAGCATTGTCACAAGCAACGTTGAGGATTTTGGAAAGGGTCGCTAGGCCCAATAATGGTACTAGAAATCGGGGGGCAATTGCGGAGCGACTTCGATCTAATGGGGCTGAGGTCTTTAAGGGTATTGCTGGCGTGGCTCCTAACGTGGCCGAATACTGGATGGAGGCCACAGAAAGGATAATGGATGACTTCGACTACACACCGGAGCAAAAGTTGAAAGGGGCAGTGTCACTGCTTAGGGAAGAAGCCTATCAATTGTGGTTGATAGTGAAAGAGGGTACCCAACCTGAGCAGATCACTTGGAAGTTTTTCAAAACTGCGTTTCAAGGGAAGTACATGGGTGCAAGCTATGTTGATGCTAGAAGGAAGGAGTTTCTGAACTTGATCCAGGGGAACAAATCTGTGGTGGAGTATGAGGCGGAATTTCTACGCCTTAGTAGGTATGCAAGAGCTATGGTGGCGACGGACTATGAGCGTTGCGTAAGGTTTGAGGATGGGCTTAGGGATAGCCTCAGGGTGTTGATAGCTTCTCAGAGAAAGAGAGTTTTCTCAGAGTTGGTTGAAAAAGCAAAGATAACAGAGGAGGTGAAGGGCACTGAGAACCTGAATCAGGAGAAAGAGAAAGGCAAGAATAAAAGGGAGGCTGAGTCCTCTGGTGCGGGGCAAAGGCCTAGAGCTAAGGCCAGAGTTGATGGACCAGTTGGAGCGGGGCCACCTGCTGCTAATCCAGGGGTGCCACTTTGTGCTAATTGTGGGAAAGGTCATACAAATGACTATTGGAGGAGGATAGGAGCTTGTCTAGCTTGCGGGTTTATGGAGCATAGGATCAGGAATTGCCCTAGAGTATCGGCTCAGGTGCCAGCCTTGGGCCGGAGTAATGTTCAGCCACTAAGGGATGATCAGCTGCCGCCAAGGGGCCGTGGGCAGGCCAAGGGCAATAATGGTAATAGACGTGGACGTGGAGCATCGAGCGGAGATGCGGGTCATATTGAAGTGAGGCAGCCAGCTTTGGTTTATGATGCTCGTCGCCGGGAAGACGGGGATGCCCAAATGTGATAACGGGTATGTTTTGTATGGATACAATATTTTGGGTATAGAAACTGTATGCATGCAATGTTTATCTACTCCAGTGGATAGGTTTTTGGTAAGTATAAGAGGGTTCAATCAGAGTTAAAGTGTGTTAGTGTTATTGAGATCAGGGTGTGCAATGAAAGCATAGAGGTGTGACTTGAGCGGTGCAGTTAATAGTTAGTTAGAATTTTCGAGGATGAAATTTATTTAAGGGAGTAGAGTTGTAACGCTCCAAAAGTTTGGGCCTAGAAGAATTGGGCTTTGGGCTTTGGGTCTCAGAAAATTTTTAAGTGAGCGAGAAAGTGACAATTGGCATGTAGGCCTTGAGGGTTAATGAACTTGGAGTGTCTAGGGGTGTTAGAGAAGTGATGGGTTCGAACTTTGAGGAGAAGGAATTTTTAATTAATTATTAAAAGAACCAGGGTGGTGAGTAGTTGGGCTTTTAAATAAAAATAGGGAAAAATGGCATCGAAGAGCCTTGTGGTGGAGTGGCTAAGTGACGCCACTTAGGGTATAGGAAGGTGGCGTTATGGGCTAGCAAGGAGATCTGAGGTTCGAATCCTAGCTTTTTTTTTTAGGAGTTTAATTTTGGCCTTCTAGAAGGTTGGAAGTGGTGTGATGATGGACTCTAAGGAGAGTGATCAGAAGAGAAAATTTAGGAATAGGATTGGGGAGTTATTGTGGAGAAAAATTAGGAGATGAGATATGTGGAAGAGGTTGAGCCGAATTGGGAATTTGGGGATAGGAAATTCGAATATAGGCTATAAATAGGTGTCGATTTTGGGGTTCTAGGCTAATGCCAAAATTGTTTTTCCCTTTTGCCGAATTCCTCATTTTTGAGTTGCCAAAACACTTTTTCTCTCTAAGTACTCAGAAGCCGAATTCGTGCTTTGCTTCCCGATCTTCCATACTTTTTCTTCTCAAATTCTCTTTTGATACACCCTTGGTTTTAGCCGACTCCTTCTTCTCTCCTTCTTCTTATTTGAGTCGAATAACCCCTTTCACTATACTAATCTTAAAAGCCGAATACCTCTTGGGCCGATTGATTCTTGGGTAAGTATTTTCAATTATGGTTTAGGTGTTGGCCGAATGGTCATTGATAGGGAAAGGGGGACTTGTGTTGGATACAAGTCACCTATTATTCTGTTTTTAATGATTGAGAATGATGCAGATTTAGGAGATACGCGTGATTACTGATCAAAGAAAGGTTAATAAGGCTAGATGTTTCAGGTAAGGTTAAGGTGAGACTTCGGCTTTTGGTAAAATATTCGATAAGTATTTGTGATTAATCTTTGAGTGATATCGTTTGTAGGATCGTGGCTAAGGAGATCGCAGCGCGTTTTGTTATGAGGTGTGTACATACACTACACACACATTAGATCAGCAAATCTCGAAATGTCGAAAAGCCAAAAAATTTGTCTACGGTAGTCTTACGATTGCGCGAACACTCATAAGAAAAAATCAATACATTATCAGAGGCCCCATGAGCGATCTCATGGACTTGGGCCGTGTTTTGGCCAATCGAGCCAGAATGGGCAAAATGGGCCTAATGGGCCATAGGCTCAAGATAGGGGAATTTGATGGTTTGGTAATAAGTGATGAACTAGTCATGCTGGTTACATGGCTTGGAATTGATTTGGGCCAGATGGTCCCTATGAATGTGATTGGGCCAGATGGGCCATATGATTGTGATTTGGGTCTAGTGGGCCATACGAATGAGATTGGACCTGGTAGGTCATATGAACGTATGCGAATTTGTTTGGGCTTTGTAAGGGGTCTTGGGCTTATTATTTGGTAAATTGCTTAACCTTACATAAAACTTTAATAATTTATTAAGTGCGACTATGAATAAGTCATAAGGTTTAGTTGTGGCAACGAGCGTATGCATGTCTAGGATTGGATCTGGGGAGAGCTTAGTACTTAAGTGGTCTTAATGACCCACCTCCTCTTCTCTAGAATCCTACCTGGTGCGTAGTGTCTGTTCACTTTAGCCGCGAGGACTTGTTGATGGGCCAAGGTTCGTACTTAAGACCCATACTGTTAAGAATTACTGAAAGACCCCTGTAGGGTAAAATTACTGAAATACCCTTGATGTGTAGAATGACTACAATACCCCTATGTGTTGAAGGTAAGATTTATAGATGTTACATGTACATTTGTTGCATTCATATGATATTCTGTTTAGGATGCATATGGGTGGGAATTATGGAACAGAGGAAGTATATGAGGATCGCATGGTTGCTTGACAACTGTGGATCCACCGATGGCTTTTTAAGACTATTATATGATTAGCAGCTTTGCTGCAACGTTAGGTAGTACCACAACCGGGCTACCCTTGATGTGTATCGGATGGGTGGGTCGATTTAGAAATCCCCACAGATGTGTTTCGGTGGGACGGAGATGATGTGTATCGAATGGATTATTTGGGGAGGGTTTGCATAGCATTGCATGTATGATATTGTTATGTTAATAATATGATATGTATGCTATTTGTTTGACGAGGGTCGTACACAATGAGTTTTCTAAAACTCACTCCCTCTTTTATTTTTCTCAAGTGATCCTCAGTAGGCAGTTCGACGGATGGAGGGACTCAGAGGTGACCAACTAGCAAGACGATTAGACTTTCTTTTCTTAATATCTAAATTCTAGATTTTAACTTTTTTTATTTCGGATTGTAATTATTCCATTACTTCCACTATGCATTGTAATTTTGAAACGGAACCTAGATTTATTTCTTTTAAGCGAATATCAAGTTTTTATGAAAATAATTGTGTTTTAAGAACGAGCTTCTGCTGTCAAAGGAAATTGTTTTTACGTAGTAACAAGGAAATGGTTCTTGGCTACACCTCATTTTGAAAGCAAAATGGATTGTACTTAACTTTGCTCTAAAAGGGTTTTCAATGAAAACAAGGTTTTCGCTAAAACACTTCAACGTGACACACCGAATTAGGGCCTAACTTCTAGGTTGGGTCTGGGGTGTTACACCCGAGCTTCCTGTAGCTTTGATAATCTATAAAACAATGCAAATACCACACAATGTAAGCTTTCAAAAGCTTATTATACAAATAAACTTATCATGTAAAACATTTATAACTATTTCATTCGCATGATCTTTAACATAACACAATAGCAAATTCATATCTCTTCTTTGGCTCAATCGATTATAAACACATGCTTACAACAAACCACATCTCTATTTATTTCATTAGATCATAGCACACTTGTATATAACACATCTTATCTCAATAATTCCATACATATATCTCACATATACTTACTTTTCATACTCAAACTTTGCATACACTTGAAATGTATCACCCCCAGACCCGGCCTAGAAGTTAGGCCCGAATCTGGGGATGTCATATCAAAGGGATAATTCAAAACGATTTTGCTAAGTTAAAACTTAAGGCCCAAAAGCCCAAAATCCTTGAGTCTTGTTAACTAATGATAAAAGACCATTTAATTATTTTAAGTATTCCGAAAACCATATTTAAACGTAAGAAATTTACTCAGGTTTAATAATTAAGTAAACAGTTGAAACAACAAAACTCAAAATCCAAAGTCAAATCGGAGTACAAGGCCTTATTACATCCAACGAGTATAAGTAATTAAAATCATGTCTTTTGAGACAAATAAATAAAACTTCTAAGTATCTTGTAGTGTCGCCATCTCCGAGTCCTCTCCCACGTCGAGCCGTTTACTAAGGATCACCTGAAACATTTAATAAAAAGGGTGTGAGTTTTGAAACTCAGTGTGTACGACCCTTGGTAACCAATCAACATGCAAATATCACATTGGGCCTAAGCCCTATCAAATTCGGTGGTCTTGGGCCTTAGCCCGCAATGACCTCACATCACATCAGTATCACATGAATGCAATGCACCCATCCCAAATCCAACCCTGCACTACATTTCCCTTCCAACCCTACACTCCTGTGGGGATATAAATATCAACCTACCCATCCCTACACTCCAGAGGTAGCACTAGCAACGGCACTACTCAAACGTTGCAGCAAAGCTGCTATAATGGGCTTAAAGCCACCGGTGGATCCACGGTCGTCATGCGACTACGCGATCCTCAAATCTTCCTCCGTATCATCAAAACCCACCCAAATGCAACATATATTTCATGAATGCAACATACACAATTTCACACATTAAGCACTTAGGGGTATTTTAGTCATTTCACTAACCAGGGGCATTTTTGTAATTCTACCCTACAAGGGTATTTAGGTAATTTTGCAAAATAGGGGTATTTTGGAAATTTTGTAAATCAGGGATATTTTGGTAATTCTGCAAATCAAGGGTATTCTGGTAATTTTATAAATTAGGGGGATTTTAGTAATTTTGCAAATCTAAGGATTATTTTGGAAATTTTCAAACTAAGGGTATTTTGGTAATTTTCAAATTAGGGGTATTTTAATAATTTTGCAAATCTAAGGATATTTTGGAAATTTTCAAACTAAGGGTATTTTGGTAATTTTCAAACTAAGAGTATTTTGGTAATTTTCAAATCAGAGATATTTTGGTCCCTCTCGGGTTTTAGTTATGAACTTTGGCCCATTAACAAGTCCTTGCGGCTAAAGTGAATAGACACTATGCACCAGGTTGGATTCCAGAGAAGATGAGGTGGGCCACTAGGACCGCTTCAGTACCAAGCTCTCCCTAGATCCAATCCTAAACATGCATATGTCTGTTGCCACACTCTAACCCAACGACTTGTCCACGGACATGTTTAATTATTAGCTTAAGTTTTATGCGGTTTAAGAGTTGTTTAGAACTAGGCCTAAAGTCCGTTAAACCCTAGCATACTTGTCTACGTCCCCATAAAGTCCATCAAGCCCATTTCATGTTTGTATAACCCATTAAGCCCAAATCACATCCTTATAGCCCAAAAGGCCCAGATCTCATTCATATGGCCTATTAGGCCCGAAACAATTCCAGATCATGTAACATGCATGACTAAGTTAATTCATATAACCAAATCAACCAATTTCATCAAACTTAGCCTCAGGGCCCACCGGGCCCATTTAGCCACTTTCAACTTTTCGGCTTTCCAGCATTGCCGATATCATGTGTGTGTAGTGTTTGTACACACCTGGTTACTGCGACGTGCTATACTATCCTTAGCCTTGAACCTACAACCAACCAACCTTCAATCAATCACCCATACTTAATCAAAACATTTACCAAAAGCCAAAGCCTTACCGTATCCTCGCCGTGTGCCACCGTTCTAGTAGCGTTTCCTTAGCTACTAATCACGAGTATCCCCTAGATCTGCACTCACACATACACCATCAAACTTCGAATGACTCATAATCCACACAAGTCACCCCTATAGATCATACTCACATTCGGCCATTTACTTAAACTATAATCGAGTTGAGTACACTTACACTTTGCTAAGGATCCTTACCACACTTGCGATCTCTCAACCTTACCCTTGTTAATACAAGATTAACGACAATGAGAAGTTAGATAGCCCTTCGGCTTTTAACAAAACACACTAAGGGGGTTAACTGAACACTTACCGAATCTACCTTTGATCCTGCGGCCTAGATAGCTACTGAACGAGATTCGACTTTTAAACTTGACTGGTAGTAGATAACAATCAATTTGTGATGGAGGAAAACAACAAAGATTCAGCACTAATAGGGATTTCGGCAAGATAAGATGATGCTACTTCGGCAATAAAAGAGTTTGGCTATGAGAGAATTCGGCAAAAAGGGATTCGGCTATAGGAGATTTCGGCAAGAAGGCAAGGTATTTTTGGTTGTGGAAAAATAAGGTTTCGACAAGGAAAAGAAAAAGAATGGAAAATTCGGCATTACCTAGGACCCTAGATTCGGCACACACAAATTTATATAGCCTATAGTCGAAACTTAGCCACCCCTAAAGTCTAATTCGGCACCACTTCATCCACTGATCATCTCCTAATTTTTCTCCATGATATCTCCCTTATCCTTCTCCTAAATTCTCTCTACTGATCACTTCTCCTTATAGTCCCTCTACACGCCACTTCCATCCTTCTAGAAGCCTAAAATTAAACTCCAAAAAAGCTAAGCTAGCACTCGAACCTCAGACCTTCCTACATGCATATGTCGCCACCTCTCTACACCTTAGTGGCGTCACTTAGCCACTTCACCACAGGCTTCTTTGTGCCATTTTTCACTTATTTTTATTTAAAAGCCCACTACTTACAACCCTGATTCATTCCTTATTTAATTAAAGTAAGAATCCTTCACCACAAAACTCGAACCCAGAGCTTCTCCAGCACACCTAGACACTCCAAATTCATTAAACCTTTAAAGCCGTCATGACATTTGTCATTTTCTTGCTCACTTAAAAATTTTATGAGACCCAAAGCCTAATAGGCCCAATTTTTCTAGGCCCAAATTTGGGGCGTTACATCGAACATACCTATATCGGATACACATTTCACATATTCATTCAATTCTTAGAATGCCCGTTGAACCATTCAGAATCCAATAGGATACTCGAAAAACTCGAAATACTCGTATAATGCCAACGTCCCAGACGTGGTCTTACATGTAATCAAATATCGGTTCCACTGTCCCAGATAGGGTCTCACAAGAAATCATATACGATTCCAATGTCCCAGACATGGTCTTACACGTAATTCTCAAATCGATGTCAATGTCCCAGACGCGGTCTTACACGATATCACATATCGGAACCCTATGTCATGACATATGTATCCTAACTATTTCTAAGGTTCGTACGAGACTTTTTAGACATTGATACATCGTTGAAACTTTCTCGGATTTCATTCATCACAATTCAATTTCATCTAAACATAAATAAATCAACTCAAACACATTTATTTATATATAGACTTACCTCGTACGGATATGAACGGACAGAAACAACTACTCGACCACTTTCGACTTCCCTCGATCTAAATCTGTTTTCTTTGGTTCTTGATCTATACATATTCAAATTTAACTCTTTTATTCACCAAATTATTCAATTCAATCCAAAAACACACATTTAGGGCATTTTACAAATTACCCTAACATTTTCACATTTTGACATTAAAGTCCCTATTTCATAAATTCACAAAATATACAAAATTTCAATATTCCATGCTTAGGCCGAATCTTCCTCATGTTCATAAAAGTCCATACATTTCATTTATTTTACTTTTTAGTCCTTCAAAATATTATTTTCTCAATTTAGCCCAAATTACTCAAATTCATCAAAAATCCAAAGACAAAACATATTAATCTCATATCAAGCTTCCATAATTCATCAACTAACATCATTAAACTCATATATAATCATCAATGGCATAACTTGAAATCTTTATCAAATTCATAAATTGATACATGGGCTTAAGATAATACGAAGCAACGATCACGAAAACATAAAAATCACTAAAAACCGAGCTCAAAACATACCTTGATTGAGATAAATGAGTGTCGAATGCAAAGGAAGCTTAAAACCCTTCTTTTCTTTCAATTTTCGGTGCAAAAAAAGATGATAATAATCTATTTTCATGTTTATGTTATAATTATTTAACTTATTAACTAATTTACAATTTTAACCTTTGATAAAAACATATAATAATTCATAATGGTTGGTCATAAATGTCCATTAACCATATCAATGGTCCATTTGCATAATAAGGACTTCATATCAATAAAAACAAATAAATTTAGCACTTAATCAATTAGAAGGTCACTTTTACATTTTCTGCGATTAAGTCCTTTTTCTCAAATTAAGCACACAAACAATAAAATTAATTCACGAAACTTTCACATATGCTTAATCACATATTGTAAACATGGAAAATAATATTAAAACATTTTTCTGACTCAGATTTGTGGTCCCGAAACAACTATTTCAATTAGGGTCTAAACTGGACTGTTACATTAATGAGGTCTCAAACCATTTTAAAATTTAGCCCTAAATCCAGCCACCATGTGTGGTGGTGCATGCGCATATGTGTAGAATAAGGGGCTGTTTTGTTTCTTGAATCTTTCCCAATTAATTCCAACCTTACTTTGAGTTCATGACCCTCCTAATTATTTATTAAACCCATGTCATTTAGGGAAAAACGTTCTTGATCATTTGGGCATTCGAAACTCACAAATCGAGAAGCGTAAGTGCAGTTAAGCGTAAAATTAATTGTTGTTTCGACATAGTTGTAGGGTAAATTTTATGGATTTATTAAATGAAGGAATTTAATAATTATTAGCTACTTATTTTCCAGTATATTATCGAATTAGGTGTTGATCCAAATGCTTCGAATCAACCGGAAAGCTGAAGAACGATCGTACGTACGGTTTGCATTGATACAAGGTAAGGAATCGAACTAGTTGAATTCGTAAAATAGTTATTAATTCAAAAATTGGTTTGAACCCATAAGTAGGTAATTGGGATTTGGTTAAGTGATAAATTGATTAAATTTATACTGAATTTTGGTTTAGGATCGTATAAAGGTTTATTAAGGAAAATTGGAAGATTCACTAAGGTGTTGCAAGAAAGCGAAAAATAAGGTGTGGGTCCTAAACTTGTAAATTTTGTTTGATAATGATAAATGTCATGTTATATTTGATAAATTAGTTTGCTAATTGGTTTGGCATAGTAGCCAAAATATTAGTTTCGCGAGTGGCCGACCCATATATGTTTCGAGCCTTAAAAGACTGATGTGTTGGCAAAATTGGTTTGACTATATGGATATATGATTGAGATTGTTATGCATAATTATATTATGTAACATGAGAATGGTTGACTTAATGGTATGAAATGTTGAAATAATAGGTTTTTGCATGATTTAAATGCATGAAATATTTACTATGATATATACACGTGAGGTTGTTATTGGGGCACAATGAAATTCATAAAGTATGTGAATTAAACAATATTGATAGATACCATCTTAATGGTAATTAGAAAATTAGAACATCGTTTCCTTTCTCTTATAGTATGTGATTGTTGAGGACATGTTGAACATGTCGAATAAATGTGAAAAGTATTGAAATGGGATTATGTATGAATTTGTATGACATATTGCATGTGCATTGGGATGGGATTTTGTGGTTGACGAAGGAGTTCCGTGGAGTACCGGCGGCATATTAAGTCCGCATATATTTGTAGTTAATGCACTGCATTTGGAGTACCAAGGGGATTGGCGATTATATCACATTATTTATTTGGAAATTTCATTGCATTATTGATTATTGGTGGTTTTACCACATTGAACATTGCTCACATATGTTGGATTTTGGCAGACAGGTTATGGGGAACTCATGGTGTGTAGTGGATGGTATATGTAGGATCTCATATGTGCATTTTTTCACGATCATGTGCATTTGAAATTATTATGGATATTGTTTGATTGTACTATTGGTACCACTATGAAATTGCTTGTATGAATGCTTAATACTCGTTTAGTCTCACACTGAGCTTGTTAAGGTCACCCTATTATCTCAACTTCTCAAGTAATGATCGAACTTAGGATTGGAATTGGCATGTGAATGTACGATGGTCTTCATGCTTTACTTTGTCATATTATTTTAATTTAATTATATTTTTGGGTTATTTTATTATTGTTATTTGGTTTTGGATTGTAAAGTTTCTTTAAGCTGTGGTTTGGGACTGTTCAAGATTTTAGGGTTTTTCATGCATGCATAACACACATATTTGGTATAGACACGATATTTATAAATATGTTGAAATGGGGTATGCATGATATATGGCTAAAGTAATAATTTGACTAGTAATGGTACATTTCCGCTACTAAGAAGATAACAAAATGATTTTTCAAAGGCAACGCCATCAGTAAGGTTTTAAAAAACTCACCTAATTTGCTAATTTGACCAAAGCATGGTTGGACTAAGAAAATGGACGTTTTCCAAAGCTAACAATAGAAATCAAGGTTTTACAAAAAGGAGTACTTAAAGGTTTTTAACTATTGTTAGGGTAGGTTTGACACTAAGGTGTCCAATGTGGCCTTCCCGATTCAACCATAACGTCTAGGCCGAGTTTGGGAGGTTACAAAAAATGTTAGATTCTATCAAACATGATGAAAATGAATCGGAAGAGGAAAGTTTGGATGATGCTGAACAAGAAAATAGCCAACTAGCCTTTCAACTTAACTAATGGCATAAAATTAGATAACAACCAGAACAAGTAATCCCTACCTTAACAAAAATGGCCTCTTCTATTATTAAACCACCTGAACTAGAATTGAAACCATTATCTAAGCACTTAAAATATGGATACTTGTGAGAGAAAAACACCTTGCCAATAATAATAGCTACAGAACTAACTTCTGAACAAGAATGGGCACTATTGAATGTATTAAAGATGCACAAAAAAGAAATTGGATGGACTATCATTGATATTAAGGGAATCAACCCCGCACTATATCAATATAGATCAGATTAGTAGAAGGAAAGAAACCAGTGGTGGATGCATAGTGTCATCTAAATATAACTATGAAAGAAGTGGTGAAAAAGGAGTTACTCAAATGGTTGGATGGTGGTATTGTTTATGCAATATCTGATAGTGAATGGGTGAGACTTATACAGTGTGTTCCAAAGAAAGGAGGATTTATAGTTGTTGAGAACGATAAGAATAAGTTAATCCCAACAAGGACAATCACTAATTAGAGAATATGGATTGACTACCGTAAATTAAGTGTTGCAGAAAAAAAGATCATTTTCCTCTTCCTTTTGTCAATTAAATGCTGGATCGATTGGCTGGGAAAGAGTATTATTGTTTTCTTGATGGATATTCCCGATAGCATCAAATTCCAATACATCCAAATGATCAAGAAAAATACATTTACATGCCCTTTAGATACATATGCCTTCAAATGCATGTCATTCGGATTATGTAATGCACCAACAACATTTATGAGATGCATGACTGTGATTTTTACCTATATGCTAGAAGAAGGCCTTGATGTATTCATGGACGATTTTTCTATCCATGGAGATTCCTTTTAGGAGTGTTTATACAACCTTGAGAAAGTACTAAAAAGATGCGAAGAAACTAACCTGGTGCTCAGTTGTTAAAAATGTCACTTTATGGTGAAAAAAGGGATTGTCTTAGGACATAAAATATCAAGAAAAGGGTTATAAGTACTCCTATTTACTTAAAGATTAAAACTATTCCTCGGAAAATTGAAATTGAGATGGATAGGACCATACACTATAAATAAAGTAAAACCTCATGGCATAACAGAACTTATTGGAAACGGGAGACAAACCTTTCTCATAATGGTCAAAGGGTAAAACACTACTTTGGGGGGACAACTAACGAGATAGTCGAAAAATAGGTGTTGCAATGCAAGGTCATTTGGACTCATCACGAAGGATAAAAAATAATAGAGAAAGATAGGGATACAGATGATGAGGGTGAAACTGATGGGGAAAGAATTGAATTAAGAAATGAAAACCTAGATGTGGAAATAAGCCAGGTCAAAAACTATTTACCATGTCACGACACCAACATCGTGTGTCGCAACACCGAATGAAATTTGACAGAGGTACCCTATCCTTGATGTCACAAAAACGAAAGAGGATGTCACGACACCCCTACATAACCTGCAATTCTAAGTTTACTAACCTAGGACGTGTTTGTAGCAAAATTTTAGTAGAATTAGGACTGATTACTTGGTATTCGTTATAAATAGAACACATAACTTAACTTTAACCTTTAACTCTCATCATCATCCTTCCTTAGGAGTTAGTAAGCCACAAAATCCTTTTCCTTTTCCCAAATTTGTGGAAATTGTAGGTATTAAAACCAGAATTTGCAACAATGCATTAAACACCACAAACAGTTAACAACAGTGAAAGAATAAGCTACATCACATTTAGGTTCGATCCTATTACAAATTTTGTTTGAAATTATGAACACATTTGTCAAATTTTAGGTAGACCACATAGACAAATACCTACAAAAATTACATCCCATCATGTTCGTCCAATAACAAGGGTTTGACCCCTTAATGAGGAACTGTAAGGAGTGTTAGAAATTTCCATTGAGCGTAAAAGAAATACCTTTTGTTTACCACCCAAAGAACCAACAATAATACTAGTTGTGCAAGAATTTTATCTTGCATTGAAGGAAAGAGAAGCAACGAGACCATATGATGAGATGCAAACACATGTTAAAGTTAGAGGGGTTGATGTTTTAGTAACTGAAGGAAGTATTTGTCAATTTTATGATGCTCCGTTCTATTACCATGATTATATGTTCATAAAAAATATCAAACAATTAAAAAAATGTAGACATTGAGGAAGTATTGAGATTTTTAACTAGAACATAAGAAGAATGGACCATCAACCAGGCACGAATATCCTAGTAACATTCAATCAAGCACTAATGACTCCAATTGAAAAAATTTGGATGAACTTTGTGTGTTCAAGAATTTGGCCTACAATAGATATCTCCAACATCAACCCATTACAGGCGATTATGGTGTACGCACTTTTGCAAAAGAAATAGATATGCATCGAAACATGGATCTATCAAAGTAAGCTTGAGTGTGTACGAGACCAATCAAAAGGGACATTCTCTCCACACTTAATAATAGCATTATGCAAAGAAGCAGGAGTACCTATAGATCCAACGAAAAGGTAGATGAACCCTCTAAAGAAATTAATAAGAGACAGACAATACAAACAATTTGTAATACTCTAGAAAAGCAATAAGAAGAAAGAAGAAAACGGAGACTACAATAGGGAGATGAACGAGGCAATTCTTCTTAATAGTCTTTAAAAAAATCTTAGTTATATATTTATCAAAGGAAAATTAGGACAATTTATTTAGGATTAAGAAAAATAGTAGATTTAGGCATAATTGAAATTTTTCTTTTTGAAATTGTAAGTAATTTAGACAATTTTATAGTAGTATTTTATGTTTGTTTTAAATTTCTGTGTAGGAACTCCAAATGAAAGAAGCACAATAATTTCAAGCTTTCAACGAAAAAGGAAGGGAGCATCCACCATTAGAATACAGTAATGTCACAATCAATCAGGTAACTTTTTTCCTTATTTTTCAGGGTTGCACATTAGGGAATCTTTTTTCTATTTTTTATGTAACTTTTATTGTCAAAGTGTGCTTGAGCTTATAGAAATACAAGTGATTGATTAGGATCATGTATATAGGTTGATTGTGTTTATTATAAAGTTAGCATGATAATGGATGATTTTAAATTTTTTATTATTAAACTATTGAGTTCTATATATTACACTGTAAATAGGCATTGAATAATTGAATATACCAAATGATATAGAAAATACAGGAAAACGAGCATGCTAGTATGTATGATAAATAGTTGAAATTCTGATTACTTGATTGATTAAATTTGTGAATATTGAAATACCTAAGAATGACCTAAGGCATTGTTTGGTATACTCAAAGCCAAAAAGCTAAACCTTATTTATCAATCCTTAGTACCTGTTTTTGAGCCATAAAACTCTTCTTGATGAACCTTCATACAAAACCTGAGCCAAAAATATTAGTTTGTACTTACCCTTTTTCTTTGGCCCTGAATTACACAAACTTAGACATCTGGCCATACGTATTAAGGGTTAAGTAGATACAAGCATGGCAGATTTTGTAAAAATAGATTGAAATAGGAAGAATCAGTGTGATATAGTAATTATATGTTAGCCAACATGTGCAAGACAAAAGAAAAGTTCAGAAAGAAAACAAGAAAAATGTAACACCCCAAACTCGGCCTAGACGCTATGGCCGAATCTGGCGTGACACAGTGAATTGTCTTTCAAAAGTTTGTCTTGTTGGTAAAAATTCGTTTTTAAGTTTAAAAAAACCTCTTTATTATTATTCAACAAGTCATTTAGTCAAACGTAAGCCTTATTAGTTCATCTTATTATAGTAGGTTGAGTTAAATTCGCGGAAGCTTTTGAAAAATTTGATGTCCAAATTTTCCTGTCTTTGAAAACGGTAATTATTTTGAAAAACTCGTCTTCCCTAAACTAGCACTTTAAAATAAGTAAACAAAGCCCAATTAAAAACTTAAGCAAATACCAATGGCCTTATTATATAATCAAAAGCCCAATATGAAATTTAAATAAATAAGTCTAAAGCAGAACATCAGCGATCGTGTGGCCACATCCAAGTCCCTCACGACTCCAAATCGTCTAAGGCTAGGGATTACTTGTACAGTTAAAAGAAAGGGCGAGTTTACGAAAACTCAGTGTGTAATCCCCTAACAGTCCATCAGTAACAATATATGCAGTAACAGTCTGGGCCTGAGCCCTATTCAATAACAGTGCAGTGCGGACCTTAGCCCATTACAGTAACAATGTCGGCCTAAGCCCAAAACAGTATCAGTACGGTGCAAATATGCAACCCACCCCAATCCAGCCAACACACCACCCGTACCAAGCAACACACCATGTGGGGACAAAATCGACCCACCCAGCCAGCACACCAATATCGCAGCATAGCTGCCAGTAATAATAACGCAGTAGAGCTGCCAGTAATAGTGAATGTGGCAGAGCCACCAGTACAGTACTTCCTCCATATCAGAATCCCAACCCCATGCAGTATGTCATGTCATAAATAGTTTGTGTATGCAAAGTGTCCTTCTTAGTACAATCTTACAATTAATCATACACTCATCCGTCAACCTACCTCTATAGGTAAAATGGTCATTTTCCATCTATTAGGGGTAAAATAGTAATTTTACCTTTTAGGGGTATTTTGGTCACTTTACTTATTTTGGGATCTCAGTGCAGACAACGACCTCTCCAAAACTCTACATTCGCCTTGAGCGACACAAATAACCTAATTGGTCATAACGGTATAAATGGCCCAAGGCCCATTTTTCTGCCCAAGTGGGCCCACAAGCTCGTTTGGCCGATTTAGCCCAAATTCAGTCACGACTATGCAAACCACATAGCCTAGTCTAGTATTTGCCAGTTATCGTGGATTTTGTCCGTGTGGGGCCCGCTTGGGTCCACACGGCCTATTTCAGCCAAATAAGGCCCATATCAGCCCAAGAGCACGATAACGCTCGTGGTGGCCTCTACCGTCTATCGCCCACAATTTTTGGGATCGATTTACCCACGAGCGATCGCACGCTCGTGAGGCCTCAAATGCTAAAGTTTCAGCTTTTCAGCTTTTGCCGATTCACAGAAGAGAGGAGTGTGACTACACACCTATTTACGTAACGAACAGATTACCCCACGCGCGATCAACCTACAATCATCCCAACACAATCAATCTTTCATTCTTTATATCATTAACACTAAAGCCTCAAATCGATATCACCGCTTACCTTGACCGAAAGTTTTACGATTATTACTCTTAGACCACTGGTTGAAAATGATTACACCCTTCTTCTTGATTTACTGCGCATATAACGGATTTCATTAGCAATAATCGTTTAACACAAGGCTTGAATTGATGCCCAAAGTCCAAAGAATTAGAGTTAGAGCAGATTGGGTATTCCGCCAATACTACAAAACAACCTGCTTGCCCCACAGTATTCTGCCAAAGAGATATTTGAAGAAGAAAGTAGAGATGTGTAGAGAAGCAAGGCAGTAGACGCTCCACCGATTGACAAAGACTATCATCCACATGGTTTCGAAATAACAAGACAAGATTTATGATATTCAGTCTACATTGGAAAAACAGAGAAATAAAAGAGAGGGGAAAAGAGGAGATGTAGGATTTGGCTTACCATAGTGTTATAAACAGAAGAAGAGATCGCCACCCACTATCAAACTGACTGGCACAGTATAGAAAGAAAAAGGGAGTCGACCACTCAGTCAAAGAGGAAAGGGGAAAAGTTAAGAAAGGGTGAAGGAGAAATAAGGGGAGAAGAATGAATTCGACTGAAAGGAAAAATAGCAGAGAAAAAGGAACCCGAAAGGTACCGAGAGGCACTTGACTTACCAAGATTCGACCAAAGTGACTTACGATGCCAGGACACAAAAGGACAATTCGGCCAGGGAGAAACAAAAAGAAGAAAACAGAATGCCAAAAGAAAGAAGCCGAACAAGGACTATACCTAAAAGAAGTCTCTGTCAAATTTCTAAGTAGCTAGATACCCAATTCGGCATTGCTCTTCCCACAAGCAAACTCCTTGATTTCCTCCTAAAATCTCTCCCCAATCCTCTCCACGATTTGTTCCACAATCCACTCCTCAAAATCCTCCCTGATATCCTCCACATATCACACCAACCTCTTACCTATCAGAATTTTACTGCAACACAACCATTAGCCGAACCAAGCTGCAAAAAAAATACCCCCTCACGCTATGCCAACACTCGAACCTCAGACTCCTTTCCACACATGTAACGCCACAACCACTACACCAATAGGCTTTTTGTGACTTAAAACAAGCACAACAATTAATAAGACCTATGTGCCATTGTCCAGATTCTTTTAAGAGTAAAATTTAAAAAATCTGCAAAAGTCAAGACTTAAACCCAGGCTTCTCAAACACTCCCAAACACACCCAAATCACTTAACCATTAAAGCAAACAAGTAACTTGTGTCAGATCATGCAAAATTAACGACCCTATATTTTTGGGGCGTTACAACTCTACCCCCTAAAAGAAATTTTCGCCTCGAAATTTACCTGGACAGAATAGGTAAGGTATTGTTGTCGCATCACCTCCTCGAGTTCCCACGTGGCTTCCTCTGAACTGTGATTGCGCCCAAGCACTTTTACTAGTGGAATCATCTTCTTCCCCAGTACTTTAACCTCACGGTCCAATATCTGCACGGGCTCCTCCTCAAAGGTCAGATCTGGCCCAACCTCGATCTCCTCGACCGGTACTATATGTGTAGGATCAGAGCAGTAACGTCTTAGCATGGAGACGTGGAACACATCATGAATCCTGTCTAACTCTGCAGGCAACTCAAGCTGATAGGCAACTGGCCCCACCCACTTCAGTATTCGGTAAGGCCCAATAAATCTAGGGCTCAGCTTGCCCTTCCGTCCAAATCTAAGAATTTTCTTCCACGGTGAGACCTTAAGGAAAACATAATCCCCCACAAAGTACTCAACCTCCTTACGCTTCAACTCTTCATATGACTTCTGCCTGTCAGACGCTTCCATTAACCAATCTCGAATCAACTTTACCTTTTCCTCGATATCAGAAACTAACTCTGGCCCCATAACTGGCCGCTCGCCCAGCTCAGTCTAACATGTAGGAGTGCGACACCTATGACCATATAATGCCTCGTGCGGTGCCATTTGAATACTAGACAAGTACCTATTATTGTAACACCCTGAAATTAGGCCTAGTAGAATTGGGCCCGTTGGGCCTTGGGCGTGGGAGCGTTTAATATTTATGAGAACATGAGAACGGCATTAAGGCAATTTGGACTAGGTAGGTAAGTGATTCTGGAAGGTTATGGGGTTTCTATGAAGTCCCGTATTCAAGTTAGGCCATAGGAAAATTTTAGTTTTTTGGGCACTTTAGGGGAGAGGACTGTTAGAGGTAAGGCTTAAAGGAATTTGTAGGTGTTTTGATAACACAAGATGGCCATATGGTGGAGTGGTGGTGGCGTCAGTATGGTAGCAAGGTGGGATGGGGTTCGAATCCCGCAAGCAGCATATGTGGGTTTTTATTTTGTGCTCAAGGAGGAGAAGAGGTTGAGTTAGAGTAGAACTCTGCAAGAGAGAGAGAGAAGACTTGGTCAAATGGTTTGAATGGGAGGTGGAGAGGGTTTGGTGGAGCAAAAAGAGGAGAGAATCATGGGGTTGGATGAGTGTAAGGAGTTGACCAAATGTGGGAGTTTGTTTAGGGGGATTTTCGGCCAAAGATTTTGGGTCTTTTGAAAGTGCACATTCGGTCAAGTGAGGGAGTGCCATTTTTCAAAGTTCATTCGGAGAGGGTTGTTCTTGGCACATTCGGCTAGATCATTTTGGGGGTTCTCTTCATTTGGCATTTTATTTCTTTGTTTTCTCTTAGTACACTTTTCTCCCCTCTTTCTTTCTTCCAATTGTGTTTGGCTGAATCTGCTTGTGAGATTGACCACTCATGCATTTGTCTTCTTTAACTTTTCTTCTCCTCTCTTTAAGCCGAATAGCCTCATCTCCTTCCACTGGTTACCTAAACACCACTTGGCTGAAACCTCTCTTCTTCTCCATTACTCTTCTACTCTTTTCTCCATTAACCGAATTTCCTCTTTTCTCTAATTAGAATCGATTTCCCTCTTCTTTTCCTAATAGCCGAACACCTTGTAGCCTGAAGCTTGGTGTTCTTTAGTCTGCCGAATCTACCTGGTCTTTCCAGTTATTCTGTGATCGCAAGGTAACGTTTCTTTCCCCTTCGTTTCCTTTTCTTCTTTTCTCTCTTCACTCCCTACTAAAGCCGAAACCCTCATCTCTGCCTAGGCCGATTGTATTAGGGATCAAGCTTACCCTCTTCTCTGATCATTAAATGTTCGGGTTTTGGGAAGTTTTGGTAAGAGCCGAAACCCCTTGTTAGACAACCGCCATTTTTTCACTGTGGTACTTTGCTGATCGAGCTTTCTTCATGGAGGCAAGTAATAGCCTGTCTAAGGAGGGATCAACAAGTGTACCTAATGGAAGTAGACTCGTAGCCCCTACTCTCAAGTTTAAGCAGCGTAGGGTGTCAGCGGTTCGAGACTTTCCGACGGGTTGTGGAAGGGAGTCGACATCTGGTTTAGATAAGCAAATCGTAGTTGCTCGCTCTAGTGAGGGTAAGTGTTAGTAAATCGTATGGTTAGGTGTGGATTAAAGATCTCCCATTTCTATTGCTGTAAGTTAATTGTGTGATATGTTTGGTATAGGTGACGGTGATTGTGGGTGTATAGTTCTCTACGTGATCAGGTGTGTAATCTCACACCCCTCTGAATGATATGATGTTTTGTGAACCGGCCAAAAGCCGAAAAGTCGGAAAGCCCAAAAATCGACAACTGTGACCACTCGAGCGTGCGAGCGCGTGTAGTGGTAAATCGAAATGCGAACAATGACGGTAAGTCGTTGAGAGTGTCACGAGCACTCTCACGAAACTGAGGCTGCAACGGGTCCGATCGAGCTGAAACGGGCCAAATGGGCCCAATGGGCTATCCGACCCACTTGGGCAAAACTGTTAGAAAAATGTTAAATGATGAATCCGAATGCGCAATCTACAAATCTAAAACCAAAACCATGTGTTTTGGGCCACACGAGCGTGTGGGCCCGTTAGGGCCTAAAATGGATTTTTGGCCCAATAGTTCCGTAGTGACCTAAAAAAGGTCCAGTGTCGCTCGAGGCAACAGTAGGCCTTCGAAAAGGCCGTTAAATGCAAAATTACCAAAATACCCCAGGAGGGTAAAATTTATAAAATACCTTTGGTGGGTAAATTACTGTTATACCCTTAAGGGTTGATTAGCATGATTGTGTGTATTCTGTTTATCTGGTTATGATGGTTGTTTATTTCATATATCATATATCATGATATATGATTTGCATACATGACATTCTGCATGGGATTGGGATATTGATGATCGAAGAAAGTGTATTCTGGTGGCTCTGCCACATTCTATCTGGTGGCTATGCCACGTATATTCTGTTATTCTGGTGGCTCTGCCACAAATTCTGTGATGAGCAGCATGTTTACCATATTGGTGTGTTGGGCTGGGTGGGTTGACTTGGTCCCCACAGGTGTGTTGGGCTGGTACGGGGCTGTGTAGCGGATGGATTATTAGGTTGGGCTGCATTACATTGCTTGCACTACCAGGTTATAGGGCTTCGACCCAGTCTGCTTCCGTATGGGCTTAGGCCCAGTTAATGACCGATTAGGGGATTACACACTGAGTTCTCATGACTCACCCCTCTGCTTTAACCTTGCAGGTGATCCCCAGCATTGAGGATTTGGAGCTGCAGAGGACTCTGTGGTGGCCATACATTGGAGTACTACTCCCAAACTTTAGTAAATGCCCGTTTTGTTTTAACTTGAGAGTTATTTTAAATTGGTTCTATATTTTGTAATAAGGCCATTGTTCATTAATTTTACTTTTAAGCTTTCATTTCAGTTTATTCAAAACTAAAAACGATTAAACTCTAGATTTTCTTAAAACGGCAATAACTATTTTCAAAATATCGCATTTTCGCAATTCACTGAATCTGATTTCTGTTGTAAACAAAGTTTTCGGAAATAACAACAATAACAACAATAATGTTTTTACAAGAAAACCATAAAACAAATTTGATTTTCACAAACAACAAAGCTCGAAGTTTCAAAAAGAATACGAACTTTTTATCGAACGCGCAAGTTTTTAAACAACCCTTCTATGTGACATGCTAGATCCGGTCATAACATCTAGGCCGGGTTTGGGGTGTTACAATTATTATACGTGAACTCTGCTAGTGGCAAATAGTCTTCCCAGCTGCCTCGAAAATCCATTACACAACTTCTTAACATGTCCTCCAGTATCTGAATTACCCTTCCTGACTGACCATCTGTCTAAGGATGGAACGCAGTACTAAAGTTCAATCTAGTACCCAAGGCCTCATGTAATTTCTTCCAAAACCGAGTGTGAATCGAGGGTCTCTGTCGGATATGATGGAAACCGGTACCCCATGTAGTCTTACAATCTCAGCCACATACAACTTTGCCAACTTCTGCAGCGAGTAATCAGTGCGAACTGGTATAAAATGGGCAGATTTAGTCAATCGATCTATAATAACCCATACCGATTCCTTCTTAGTCGGTGTTAAGGGTAGCCCACTCACAAAATCCATGGTTACCCTTTCCCACTTCCAGAGTGGAATCTTAACTGGCTGCAGTAACCCAGAAGGCAGCTGATGCTCAGCCTTAACTTGCTGGCACATCAAGCATCTACTCACAAAATCAGTAACTTCATGTATCAGTCCTGGCCACCAGTATAGCTCACGAATATCTCGGTATAACTTGTTTCTGCCAGGATGCATAGCATATGGACTACTATGCGCCTGTCGCAGTATAGACTGTCTCAGCTTAGAATCCCTCGGTACACAGACTCTCCCACGAAAACACAGTACTCCCTCACCATTCAATCCAAAATATGCAGTCTCTCCATTCTCAACTTGTCAGAAACAAGGAACCAGTGACTCATCCAACAACTATTTTCCCTTAATTTGCTCAGTCCACGTCAGTCTCACTTGAAGCTCAGCCAACAAGCTACCGTCATAGTATAAGCTGAGACGAGCAAACATTGCTCTCAAATCAGATACAGCCCTACAGCTCAGTGCGTTAGCTACCACGTTAGCCTTACCAGGGTGATACTCAATCGAGCAGTCATAATCCTTAAGCAGCTCTATCCATCTTCGCTGCCTAAGATTCAGCTCCTTCTGAGTAAGAAGGTATTTGAGGCTTTTGTGATTTGTGTAAATAATACACTTCTCACCGTATAAGTGGTGCCTCAAAATTTTCAATGCAAAAACCACTGCAGCTAACACCAAGTCATGAGTTGGGTAACTTGCCTCGTGAGGCTTAAGTTGGCGAATGCATATGCAACCACCTTACCCTCCTGCATCAGCACACAACCCAATCCAATGTGTGATGCATCACTGTAGACAGTAAATTCCTTCCCAAACTCTGGCTGTATTAAAATAGGGGCCTCAGTCAGAACTCTCTTGCTGCTTATCAGTCCAATTGAACAATACCCCTTTACGCAGTAACTTAGTCAGAGGCGCAGCAATCACAGAAAACCCCTCGATAAAACGTCTATAATATCCAGCCAGACCCAGAAAGCTTCGAATCTCTAATATAGTCTTCGGTGATTTCTAATCCAGTATAGCTTCAATTTTCTAAGGACCAACCCTAATCCTCTCTGCAGACACCACGTGACCCAGAAATGTCACCTCTCGTAGCCAGAACTCACACTTGCTGAACTTCACATATAGCTGCTTCTCCCTCAGAACCTGCAGAACAATTTGAAGATGGGCATCATGATCCTCCTCGATTCTCGAATACACCAGGATATCGTCAATAAACATTACTATGAACCGATCCAGATAGGGCTGGAACACTCGGTTCATCAGATCCATGAAAGCAGCTGGTGCAGACGTCAGCCCAAACGGCATCACTAGGAACTCGTAATGACCATAACGAGTCCTAAACGCAATCTTATACATATCAGCCTCCTTAACTCTCAACTGATGGTACCCAGAATGAAGATCTGTTTAGGAGAAAACCGAAGCTCCTTCCAGCTGATCAAATAGATCATCTATCCTCGGCAAAGGATACTTATTCTTATTTATTCAACTGTCGATAATCGATGCACATGCGCATGGATCCATCCTTCTTCACAAACAACACTGGTGCTCCCCAGGGAGACACACTTGGTCTAATGAATCCTCGATCCAATAGTTCTTGAATTTAAGCTTTTAACTCCACCAGTTCCTTCAGTGCCATCCTATAAATAGCGATGGACACTGGAGCTGTTCTAGGCAAGAGCTCAATACCAAATTCCACTTCGTGGTTCAGAGGCAAGCTAGGGAGCTCATCAGGAAATACATCAAAAAAATCCTTAATTGTTCTGATATCTCCAACAGAAGGACCCTCGGAATCAGATACACCAATATAGGCTAGAAACACCTCACAACCCTTGCACACCAGTTTTTCTGCCCTTAATGTAGAGATCATATTAGACAAAAAATCCATTCGCTCTCCAATCACAGCCACTTCCTCATCCTCCGTAGTCTTCAACACCATACGCTTAGCAACACAATCCAGCCTTGCATGGTGTTTTACCAGCCAATCCATCCCCAAGATTAGGTCGAATTCACCAAACGATAGCTCTATCAAATCCGATAGAAATCTAACTCCTTAAACCTCTAAGGGCACATCCTTGAATAACTTATTTACCCTAACCGACTGTCTTAGTGGACTTATCACAGTCATCTCACTAACAGTGTTTTCAAACTGAGTGCCCAATGCCCCAGACACATTGCATGTAACGTACGAATGTGTAGACCCGATATTAATTAAAGTAGTATATGGTACATTATAATTAGGAACGTACCGGTTATAATGTCTGGAGCGTCACCATCCTCTCGACGATGAACAGCATAAACCAGAGTTGGCCGCCTTTCCTCAGTATTACCAGTACCACTGCCTGGTGCTCCACAACCTCGTCACATACCGTTCCCACCTCTGGCCTGCCCACGGCCTCTCGATGGTTGTTGACCACCTCTCACTAGCTGAACATGACCCTGTCCTACAGCTTGCATCTGAACAGGCCTCTGAGGACAATTCTTAACCTAATGATCCATGGACCCGCATATGAAGCATGTCCAATCCTCTTCCAGCACTCACCCTGGTGAGACCTCCCACAATCAGCGCAAGGCTGCGGTCTAGCAATAGCAACAGGAACTCCAACCTGAACTGGCCCATTAAACCTGGCCTTCTTTATAGGCCTTCCAGAAGAACCTGAGAGCCCAAAATCCCTCTTATTTCTGCCCCTATCTTTCTCGCGGTTCTGGCTCTCAGAACGCTTCACATCCTCAGCATTTTTTTTCCTTTCTACAAGGGTAGCAAAAGTCTCGCTCCCTCTATGGAGCTATCAAGACTTGCAACTCATCTCGGAGGCCTTCCTCAAATCACACACAGCTTTCATACTCAATTGCTACTATCCCACGAGCATATCGACTCAACCGCAAGAACTCTGCCTCATATCCCGCCACTGTCTTATTCCATTGGGTCAGGCTCAGAAATTTCCTTCTTCAGGCATCCACATAACTCACGCCTACATACTTCCCCTGATAGGCCGCCTTAAAGAAATCCCACGTTAACCGATCTACCTGCGTACCCTCTCTCACGGTGAGCCACCACTGGTAGGCCTCGTCTCATAGTAAAGACACTACTCTTTTAACTTTTGCTCCGCCATACAGTCGGGGTCGTCCATTATTCTTTTAGTAGCCTCCAGCCAGTATTTTGCCACATTTGGGGCTACTCCAGAGATACCCCTGAAAATTTCCACTCCATTAGACCGGAGTCGCTCTGAAATTGACCCTCGGCCCACTGCACCAGTATAAGATCTAGCAACCCTCTCTAGAATGCGAAGCATAGCTTGGGACAGGGCATCATCCCCAGCCGCTCGATCGTAAAACCCCGTCATGGTCACTGGTGAATTTGGTGCTTCCCTAGCAGGCATGTGGCCCGATGTTGAAGACCCAGCCCGAGTACTTCCTCAGCCTCTATCGCGGCCCCATGTACCCCTTACGCAAGTACCTCTTGTGCTCATTTCGATATACACTTTATCTGTTTTAAGAGTCTTATTCATCAAATAATAATTTCAGTAATTAATAACGAATGTGTTATAAAATACAATCATTAGGGGTTTATTATCGCAGATCGAGGTCTCACTACAGTTTTCAGCCTTCTATGGTCTCAGTTTCCTCTATCTAGAGTTTCACAGTATATTCCTACTATCCATAATAGTTTCTCAATATAACGTCTCAGCCTCTAACAGTAAAAAGTATTAGAGGACTTACAAATTTGGTGCCGGAGACTCGGTGTGCCACACTTGTGAATCTTTCAAAATGTTTCCAATCTTTAAAATCTGTTTTAAGAAAAACTTTTAAAAAACCCATTCCACAGCCGAGTTTAGTAACCTGGCTCTGATACCACTAAATGTAACACCCCAAACTCGGCCTAGACGCTATGGCCGAATCTGGCGTGTCACAGTGAATTGTCTTTCGAAAGTTTGTCTTCTTGGTAAAAATTTATTTTTAAGTTTAAAAAAACCTCTTTATTATTATTCAACAAATCATTTAGTCAAACGTGTGCCTTATTAGCTGCTCTTGTTATAGTAGGTTGAGTTAAATTCGCGGAAGCTTTTGAAAAATTTGATGTCCAAATTTTCGTGTCTTTGAAAACAGTAATTATTTTGAAAAACTCATCTTCCCTAAACTAGCACTTTAAAATAAGTAAACAAAGCCCAATTAAAAACTTAAGCAAATACCAATGGCCTTATTACATAATCAAAAGCCCAATATGAAATTTAAATAAATAAGTCTAAAGCAGAACATCAGCGACTGTGTGGCCACCTCCAAGTCCCTCGCGGCTCCAAATCGTCGAAGGTTGGGGATTACCTGTATAGTTAAAAGAAAGGGTGAGTTTACGAAAACTCAGTGTGTAATCCCCTAACAATCCATCAGTAACAATATATGCAATAACAGTCTGGACCTGAGCCCTATTCAGTAACAGTGTAGTGCGGGCCTTAGCCCATTATAGTAACAGTATGGGCCTAATCCCTAATACAGTATCAGTTTGGTGTAAATATGCAACCCTGTAATATCCCGGGTTAGGGGCTATTTTGTTGTGGCTTTGTTTGCATGTTAATGGCTTGTTATGTGGTTGTTTGTGTGGTTTCGGGGCTTAGTTGTAGGCTAGGAGTAAGCCTGAGTAGGTAGGGAAAATTTCAGTTTTTGGGCTTTATGTGAGAGGAGCTGAAGGAGCTGGGTTATATGTATTTTAATTGGTGTTTTGTTGCACAAGAGATGGGCTAGCAAAGTGGCAAAGCATGTGTCACTTGGTGCTTGAGTGTGGCGTCATCTGCAAGGGGAGAGGTCTTGTGTTCAAGCTGCGAAAATCCCACATATTGGCTTCCATTTTGACGGCATGGAGGAGAGGAGTTGTTGGTAGTTCAAACTCTACCATGGACTTTGTCAACTCATTCAAATGGAAGGTGGAGAGTGGATTTAGGAGGAAGACTTGTTCAAAGCAATTTGAATTGATGGTGGTGAGTAGTGGGAGGTGTTTGGTCGATTGTTGGAGAGATTGTAGGAGGGGGGAGTGGACGGCTAGGTGTGGGGAGGTGGTAGCCGAAATTCATTTTGGCATTTTTGGCATTTTCTTTGGCATTTTTCAGTCACTTTTGTTTCAAGCCATTTTCTCTCTTGTTGTCAATAGTAGCCGAATTTCTTCAAGTAAGTATTCTCTTGTGTTTTCTTTTTGAAACCGATAGACCAAACCCCAAAGGCTTGCCGAAATTGCTTTGATCTTTGGTGTTCATTTGGTAGCCGAAATCCTATTCTTTCAACCCACTTTTCTCTTCATTTGTGTAAGCCGAACTTACTTCTCTCTTCTTCCTATACTTTCTTTTTCTTCTTGAAATCTTCTTAGCCGAAACACCATCCTCTAAAATACCTTCCTCCATTCCTTTTTTCTTTTGAACCGAAAGTACCATTCTTCTATTTCTTTAATCCTTGTTGATTGGTCGAATATCAACCCCTTTCTTTCTATCTTTTCCTCGCGTTTTCTTTCTTTGTGTAAGGCCGAATCTTCACCCTTCTTTTTGTTTAAGTCTTAGCCGAATTTCCCTTCTCTCCTAGTGGTGGTGATTGTGGCCGAATATTGGTGTAAGTGTGGGTGCTCATCCCGTGTTGTGCAATCGGTTAGTGAAGGTGAGTATTTGGCCGAAAGGCTATCTCTTCTCTCCCTAGTTCTCTATCGATTTTGGTAAGGAAAAAGGATGATTTTCGGTATTTGTTGAAGGAAAACTAATCTATTGTGTAAACCGATTTCATTTAGGGCATTCGGGATTCGAAGTAGTCGACAAAGCTTTTATCTGAATTCGATTGATCAGTAAGTGATGGTCAGATGTTTGTTCATGGTTTATTTGTTGAGTTTCGATTAAGTCTAAGGTTTCAAAGGATTAATTGTTCCCTTTTTAGGCGATGGCCGATTGTCTAAGGAGGAACCATTGTGGTTCGGGTTTGGTAGGAAACCAAACGTTTGCAAGGTAAGGGCTCAACATTTAACCATTTGGTTTAATGGTCTTGGCCTAATGAGATAGATGTCTAATGCTTTTATTTGGCCGATTATAGGAGCAAGTAATCAAGGGGCCTTAGATCGATTCTTTTGGTATTAAAGTCTGCATTTTAACAGGTGTGTAACTAACACACTCCATACTTAGTAATACTGTTAATAACTCTGATTGCGTTGTTAAAACCAAAACAGTATGAGGGATTATTTGGTACCCAAATGGGGTATATGTACGGATCCGGGTAAGTCTGTAGCATTACGAGTTTTATTGTTGATATATCTAATATTATGATCTATGCTATGAATGCTATGAAATGTAATGCTAGGCATGTTGGCATGATATGCATGACTTGTATGATATGCATAATTTACATGAGTATGGCATGATGACGGGTGAAATGAGAGGAGGGGGATTATGATATCCGTGTCTTTGGGACACTATGTCTTTGGGACACCAGAGGTTTGGCACCTCCAGTGGTTTGGTACCACAGTTATATTTTGTGACTTTGGGTCACCAGAGGTTTGGCACCTCAGCGTCTCGTCCCAGTGGCTTAGCACCACGGTGGGTTGGCCCCACGGTTGATTATACGGGATTGACGCCAGTGATTTGGTATCACACGATGGGTTGGCCCCATCATCGGATTTGTGACTGCGGTCACCAGTGATTTGGTATCACACTTGTGTCTTTGGGACACCAGAGGTTTGGCACCTCATTGCGACCCGTCCCTGTGGTTAACACCACCGTGGGTTGGCCCCATATATGAGACACGGGATTGTCGCTAGTGATTTGGTATCACACGATGGGTTGGCCCCATCATTGGATTATTCGTGACTTCGGGTCACCAGTGGTTTGGCACCACATTATGGATATCGTGACTTTGGGTCACCAGTGGTTTGGCACCACCAGTGGTTTGGTACCACACGGGGTAGAGAAGGTGATATGGATGGTTAGGAACGGGTGCATTGACTGTGTTGCTATGTTATCTTGTGTGTTAGCATGTTGCATTATCGGGAGGAGGATTATGCACTGAGTCATACGACTCACCTTCTCCTTTGACTTTTCAAGTGACACTTAGTCGCGGACGTGGAGCCGGGATGGACTCGAGGTGCTCATGCCATGCTTAATCAGGATTTGCTCAGACTTTTATAAACTTGGTACTTAGTTTATTTATCACTAATTGGTTTTATTTCGGATTGTAAACGGCCTTTAAAATTATGTTTTCATGTTTATGCTTAAAGTAGATTTTTAATATGCCTTAACAAGTTAACTTGATCAAAGTTTACTAAAACTTGGAAAGACAACGATTTCAAAACTACAAAGCGGTATTTTAAACTGTACCATCAGGTATCACACTAAGATTTGGAATAAAGGGAACTCAAATGTAATTCTAACTAAAACTTGATTTCCTACTAAGTCAAAATGTTTTAGTAACAACCAGAACGACTTTAGTTTCTAAATGAGATAAACGTGTTTTAACTCCACAACTAATTAAGTTTTCAAAATTACCCGGTTTTCAAAATGAAGTAGGAGTTTTTAAACAATCTTGCCCAATATTCCCGCAAGTACAAAACTTACCAAACTTTCAAAGAAAACTATGGTTGCCCAAAAATCGATTTCCCTCGTAACATACCAGATTCGGTCGTGGTGTGTTGACCGGGTTGGGGTGTTACAAGTGTGGTATCAGAGCTAAGTTCAAAAGCTCGGCTGTGGGCCTGAGGCCCAAAATGTCTTCAAAAGTCTGTTTTAAGTGTTTTGTTTTGAAAGCATGGTTTTGAAAGGCATTGCACCGAGTCCCCGGCACCAGTTCGCCCAGGTAAGTACCCCTTACTATTGCTTGTGTTTCTAATATTGATAAGATATGATTGGATGATTAGCAGTAGTGTATTACTTTAGAGATTGAAACTGATAGGATTCTGTGAACTCGCGAAAACAAAGCTTCTTTAATATTCATAAGACTTTGCTTTAAAACAAGTGGAATAAATACTGATTCATAAAACTCTTAAATCAGAAACTAGAGATTTAGTCACGAGCGCTAGAGGTGGACGTGGTCGTGGACGAGGTCGTGGTAGGATGACGGTTTCTGAGCCCGTAGGATCTGGTCAGGGGTCAGAAAATGAGGTACCGATACCGCCACCAGCTGGAGGTGGTGAGTTTCAAGATCAAACTGGGGATGATGCAGTGTCACAGGCGATGCTGCGAGTGTTAGAAAGGGTAGCTGGAGTAGGAGGAGGCGCCGGAGTTAGGAAATCTGTGCCTGAGCGACTCCGAGCAAACGGGGCCGAATTCTTTCGAGGTGTTTCTGGTGTTGCTCCCAGCACGGCTGAGTATTGGCTGGAGGCGACAGAGAGGATTATGGATGATCTGGACCTGACTGCTGAGGAGAAGCTGAAGGGCATAGTATCGCTTCTTCGGGATGAGTCATACCAGTGGTGGCTCACGGTTCGGGACAGTGTGGCAGCAGAGGATCTGACATGGGATTATTTTAGGGCTGCGTATCAGAAAAAGTACATTGGAGCTAGCTACATCGACGCGCAGCGAAAAGCATTTCTGAGGCTGGTTCAGGGGAGTAAGTCTGTTTCCGAGTACGAGGCTGAGTTCTTGAAGCTGAGTCGATATGCTAGGGGCATTGTGGCTACGGAGCACGAGAGGTGTGTTCGTTTTGAGGATGGTCTGAGAGACGAACTGAGATTGCTGATTGCTCCACAGCAGGAGCGTGAGTTTGCTGTCCTGGTTGAGAAGGCTAAGGTAGCCGAGGGTGTTAAGGAGTCAGTAAGGCAAGGTATGGACAGAAACAGGCATAAGAGGAGCTTTGGGTCTTCTGGGTCATCGGGTAATCCTTAGAAAAGGGCTAGACAGAGTGGGCCGAATCAGTCTGGTAGGTTTGTTGCTGCTAGTCAGGGACCGCCGCGGTGTAACCATTGTGGGAAATATCATTGAGGAGGCTACTGGACCGGTGGAAAAGGTTGTTTTGAGTATGGTTCTCTGGAGTATCGAGTGAGGGACTGTCCGCGTAAGTTGGCCAGGATTCAGTCTGAGAGTCAGGGCCGTACTCAGTTCAGGAATAATGGACCGCCACCGCAGAGAGGTCGTGGTAATGGCAGAGGTAATGGTTCTGGTCGGGGCCGTGGAGCACCGGGCAGAGGTGCGGGTAGTTCTGAGGCCAGACAGCCTGGGTTAGTGTATGCTGCGAGGCGCCGAGAGGAGGACGACGCACCAGACGTCATAACCGGTACGTTCTTGATCTTTGGTTCTCCTTTTACTGCTTTGATTGATGTGGGTTCGACACATTCTTACGTGGCTAGTAGTATAGTAGAGACCATGGACTTAGACTCTGAGATATCTTCTAGGCAGATGACTGTGATTAGCCCTCTAGGTCACTCTGTAGTGGTAGATAAGCTGTTTAGGGATGTACCCCTAGAACTCCAAGGGGTAGTGTTTGCTGCTGATCTGATGGAACTACCGTTTGGGGAGTTCGATCTGATTCTGGGGATGGACTGGTTGGTCAAGTATCAGGCGAGATTGGATTGCGCGGCTAAGCGCATGGTTCTTAAGACGGTTGAGGGTGATGAGGTGGCTATGATAGGTAATAGGAGAGATTACTTATCAAATGTGGTATCTGCTCTGAAGGCGGAAAAGATGGTCAAGAAGGGCTGCGAAGCGTATGTGGTTCATGTGTATGCCTTGGAAGCTAAAGAGTCTGCTGTAGAGAAAGTTTGGACAGTTAAGGAATTTGCTGATGTGTTTCCAGAGGAGCTTCCGAGTTTGCCGTCGGATCGTGAGGTAGAGTTTGGGATAGATCTGTTACCCGGGACTGCACCAGTGTCTATTGCTCCGTATAGGATGGCGCCAAAGGAGTTGGTGGAGCTTAAGGCTCAGATTCAGGAATTGTTGGATCACGGTTTTATCAGGCCAAGTGTTTCGCCTTGGGGAGCGCCGGTACTCTTTGTCAAGAAGAAAGATGGTACGATGCGGATGTGCATAGACTACCGCCAATTGAATAAGCTGACGATCAAAAACAAGTATCCGTTGCCACAGATAGATGACTTGTTTGATCAGCTGAAGGGTGCAGCGGTATTCTCTAAGATTGATTTGAGGTCTGGGTATCACCAGTTGAAGGTAAAGGAAGCGGATATCCATAAGACAGCGTTTCGGACTCGGTATGGGCACTACGAATTCCTGGTAATGCCGTTCGGGTTGACTAACGCACCGGCAGCATTTATGGATATGATGAATAGGGTGTTCCAGCAGTATTTGGATCAGTTCGTTGTGGTTTTCATAGACGACATCTTGGTGTACTCAAAGACAGAAGAAGAGCATGATGCGCATTTACGAGTGGTGTTACAGATTTTGAGGGAGAAGCAGCTCTATGCTAAGTTGAGTAAGTGCGAGTTCTGGCTTAGAGAAGTGACTTTCTTGGGTCATGTAGTGTCAGCTGAGGGGATTAGAGTGGATCCTCAGAAGATTGACGCAGTTTTGGATTGGAAGTCGCCGAAGTCTGTGGCCGAGATTCGGAGTTTTCTGGGCTTGGCAGGATACTATCGGAGGTTTGTAGAAGGGTTTTCGTTGATTGCAGTGCCGATGACCAAGCTATTAAGGAAAGAAGTTCCGTTTGTTTGGACTGAGAAACAGCAGGAGAGTTTCGATAAGCTTAAGAAGATTCTGACAGAAGCTCCGGTTTTGATTCAACCTGAGGCTGGTAAGGAATTCACAGTGTACTGCGATGCATCACATACAGGTTTGGGTTGTGTGCTGATGCAAGAGGGCAAGGTTGTAGCTTACGTATCTCGGCAGCTGAGGCCACATGAGGTCAACTATCCGATGCATGATCTGGAGTTAGCGGCTGTAGTCTTCGCTTTGAAGATTTGGAGGCACTACTTGTACGGAGAGAGATCGATAGTCTACACAGATCATAAGAGTCTGAAGTACCTTTTGACTCAGAAGGATTTGAATTTGAGGCAGCGCAGATGGGTCGAGTTGCTAAAAGATTATGACTGTTCGATTGAGTATCATCCGGTCAAGGCTAACGTTGTGGCAGACGCGTTGAGCCGTAAGGTAATTTCGGAATTAAGAGCGATGTTTGCCCATTTGAGTCTGTATGACGACGGGAGTATTCTGGCAGAATTGCAAGTTAAGCCTACTTGGGTTGAACAGATTAGAGAGAAACAGTTAGAGGATGAGGTTCTGAGTGCGCAGAGGTTGCAAGTGCAGGATGGTGGTTTGGGAGGTTACAGTCTGTCTGGTGATGAGGTTCTGTGTTTTCAAGGTAAAGCTTGTATGCCCAAGGATGTTGAGCTGAGGCAGAGGATTCTTCGGGACACACATAGCAGTCCATATGCTATGCATCCTGGAGGTAGTAAGATGTATAGGGATCTTAGAGAGCAGTTTTGGTGGCCTGGTCTGAAAAGGGAGGTGACAGAGTTTGTAGGGAAGTGTCTGACTTGTCAGCAGGTCAAGGCTGAGCATCAGTTGCCGTCAGGGTTGCTTCAGCCTGTGAAGATTCCTCAGTGGAAGTGGGAAAGGATAACCATGGATTTCGTCAGTGGATTACCACTTACGCCAAGCAAGAAGGATTCAGTTTGGGTGATTGTGGATCGACTGACTAAATCAGCTCACTTTATTCCGGTGAGGGTTGACTACTCACTTCAGAAGTTAGCAAAGCTGTATGTATCAGAGATAGTGAGGTTGCATGGTGTGCCAGTGTCGATCATCTCGGATAGGGATCCCAGATTTACGTCAAGGTTTTGGAACGCGTTGCATCAGGCTTTGGGTACTCGGTTGGATTTCAGCACGGCTTTTCACCCGCAGTCTGACGGGCAATCGGAAAGGGTCATTCAGATCTTGGAGGATATGCTAAGAGGTTGTGTTCTGGATTTCAGAGGTAGTTGGGAGGAGTTTCTACCATTAGTCGAGTTTGCCTACAACAACAGTTACCAAGCGAGCATCAAGATGGCACCATATGAGGCGTTGTATGGTAGGAAGTGTCGCTCACCTACGTGTTGGACGGAGTTGGGTGAACGTCAGTTGTTGGGACCCGAGTTAGTTGCAGAGACCGAAGACAAGGTTAAGTTGATTCAGACTCGATTGAAGGAAGCTTCGGACCGGCAGAAGTCTTACGCCGATCTTAAGCGGAGAGATATAGAGTTTGCTGTGGGGGGATAAGGTTTTTCTGAAGATCTCGCCGTGGAAGAAAGTGTTGAGGTTCGGGAGAAAAGGTAAGCTAAGTCCGAGATTTATTGGGCCGTACAAGGTACTGAGACGAGTGGGACCAGTAGCATATCAGCTTGAGCTGCCTGCAGAGCTAAGTCAGATTCATGATGTATTTCACGTTTCGATGCTTCGGCGTTATCGTTCGGATCCATCGCATGTGGTAGCAGTGGAAGAGATCGAGGTAAATCCGGATTTGACCATGGAAGAAGAACTTGTGCAGATTCTGGATCGGGATGTGAAGGTTTTGCGTAGGAAGTCTGTGCCTTTGGTAAAAGTTCTTTGGCGGAATCATGGCGTGGAAGAAGCTACGTGGGAACCCGAGGATGTAATGAGACAGCAATACCCGCAACTCTTTTGATCAGGTAATTTCGAGGTCGAAATTATTTTAAGGGGGTAGAACTGTAATATCCCGGGTTAGGGGCTATTTTGTTGTGGCTTTGTTTGTATGTTAATGGCTTGTTATGTGGTTGTTTGTGTGGTTTCGGGGCTTAGTTGTAGGCTAGGAGTAAGCCTGAGTAGGTAGGGAAAATTTCAGTTTTTGGGCTTTATGTGAGAGGAGCTGAAGGAGCTGGGTTATATGTATTTTAATTGGTGTTTTGTTGCACAAGAGATAGGCTAGCAAAGTGGCAAAGCATGTGTCACTTGGGGCTTGAGTGTGGCGTCATCTGCAAGGGGAGAGGTCTTGTGTTCAAGCTGCGAAAATCCCACATTTTGGCTTCCATTTTGACGGCATGGAGGAGAGGAGTTGTTGGTAGTTCAAACTCTACCATGGACTTTGTCAACTCATTCAAATGGAGGGTGGAGAGTGGATTTAGGAGGAAGACTTGTTCAAAACAATTTGAATTGATGGTGGTGAGTAGTGGGAGGTGTTTGGCCGATTGTTAGAGAGATTGTAGGAGGGGGGAGTGGACGGCTAGGTGTGGGGAGGTGGTAGCCGAAATTCATTTTGGCATTTTTGGCATTTTCTTTGGCATTTTTTCGGTCACTTTTGTTTCAAGCCATTTTCTCTCTTGTTGTCAATAGTAGCCGAATTTCTTCAAGTAAGTATTCTCTTGTGTTTTCTTTTTGAAACCGATAGACCAAACCCCAAAGGCTTGCCGAAATTGCTTTGATCTTTGGTGTTCATTTGGTAGCCGAAATCCTATTCTTTCAACCCACTTTTCTCTTCATTTGTGTAAGCCGAACTTACTTCTCTCTTCTTCCTATACTTTCTTTTTCTTCTTGAAATCTTCTTAGCCGAAACACCATCCTCCAAAATACCTTCCTCCATTCCTTTTTTCTTTTGAACCGAAAGTACCATTCTTCTATTTGTTTAATCCTTGTTGATTGGCCGAATATCAACCCCTTTCTTTCTATCTTTTCCTCGCGTTTTCTTTCTTTGTGTAAGGCTGAATCTTCACCCTTCTTTTTGTTTAAGTCTTAGCCGAATTTCCCTTCTCTCCTAGTGGTGGTGATTGTGGCCGAATATTGGTGTAAGTGTGGGTGCTCATCCCGTGTTGTGCAATCGGTTAGTGAAGGTGAGTATTTGGCCGAAAAGCTATCTCTTCTCTCCCTAGTTCTCTATCGATTTTGGTAAGGAAAAAGGATGATTTTCGGTATTTGTTGAAGGAAAACTAATCTATTGTGTAAACCGATTTCATTTAGGGCATTCGGGATTCGAAGTAGTCGACAAAGCTTTTATCTGAATTCGATTGATCGGTAAGTGATGGTGAGATGTTTGTTCATGGTTTATTCGTTGAGTTTCGATTAAGTCTAAGGTTTCAAAGGATTAATTGTTTTCTTTTTAGGCGATGGCCGATTGTCTAAGGAGGAACCATTGTGGTTCGGGTTTGGTAGGAAACCAAACGTTTGCAAGGTAAGGGCTCAACATTTAACCATTTGGTTTAATGGTCTTGGCCGAATGAGATAGATGTCTAATGCTCTTATTTGGCCGATTATAGGAGCAAGTAATCAAGGGGCCTTAGATCGATTCTTTTGGTATTAAAGTCTGCGTTTTAACAGGTGTGTAACTAACACACTCCATACTTAGTAATACTGTTAATAACTCTGATTGCCTTGTAAAAACCAAAACAGTATGAGGGATTATTTGGTACCCAAATGGGGTATATGTACGGATCCAGGTAAGTCTGTAGCATTACGAGTTTTATTGTTGATATATCTAATATTATGATCTATGCTATGTATGCTATGAAATGTAATGCTAGGCATGTTGGCATGATATGCATGACTTGTATGATATGCATAATTTACATGAGTATGGCATGATGACGGGTGAAATGAGAGGAGGGGGATTATGATATCCGTGTCTTTGGGACACTGTGTCTTTGGGACACCAGAGGTTTGGCACCTCCAGTGGTTTGGTACCACAGTTATGTTTTGTGACTTTGGGTCAGCAGAGGTTTGGCACCTCATCGTCTCGTCCCAGTGGCTTTGCACCACGGTGGGTTGGCCCCACGGTTGATTATACGGGATTGACGCCAGTGATTTGGTATCACACGATGGGTTGGCCCCATCATCGGATTTGTGCCTGCGGTCACCAGTGATTTGGTATCACACTTGTGTCTTTGGGACACCAGAGGTTTGGCACCTCATTGCGACCCGTCCCTGTGGTTAACACCACCGTGGGTTGGCCCCATATATGAGACACGGGATTGTCGCTAGTGATTTGGTATCACACGATGGGTTGGCCCCATCATTGGATTATTCGTGACTTCGGGTCACCAGTGGTTTGGCACCACATTATGGATATCGTGACTTTGGGTCACCAGTGGTTTGGCACCACCAGTGGTTTGGTACCACACGGGGTAGAGAAGGTGATATGGATGGTTAGGAACGGGTGCATTGACTGTGTTGCTATGTTATCTTGTGTGTTAGCATGTTGCATTATCGGGAGGAGGATTATGCACTGAGTCATACGACTCACCTTCTCCTTTGACTTTTCAGGTGACACTTAGTCGCGGACGTGGAGCCGGGATGGACTCGAGGTGCTCATGCCATGCTTAATCAGGATTTGCTCAGACTTTTATAAACTTGGTACTTAGTTTATTTATCACTAATTGGTTTTATTTCGGATTGTAAACGGCCTTTAAAATTATGTTTTCATGTTTATGCTTAAAGTAGATTTTTAATATGCCTTAACAAGTTAACTTGATCAAAGTTTACTAAAACTTGGAAAGACAACGATTTCAAAACTACAAAGCGGTATTTTAAACTGTACCATCGGGTATCACACTAAGATTTGGACTAAAGGGAACTCAAATGTATTTCTAACTAAAACTTGATTTCCTACTAAGTCAAAATGTTTTAGTAACAACCAGAACGACTTTAGTTTCTAAATGAGATAAACGTGTTTTAACTCCACAACTAATTAAGTTTTCAAAATTACCCGGTTTTCAAAATGAAGTAGGAGTTTTTAAACAATCTTGCCCAAGATTCCCGCAAGTACAAAACTTACCAAACTTTCAAAGAAAACTATGGTTGCCCAAAATTCGATTTCCCTCGTAACATACCAGATTCGGTCGTGATGTGTTGACCGGGTTGGGGTGTTACAAACCCACCCCAATCCAGCCGACACACCACCTATACCAAGCAACACACCATGTGGAGATAAAATCGACCCACCCAGCCAGCACACCAATATCACAGCATAGCTGCCAGTAATAATAACGCAGTGGAGCTGCCAGTAACAGTGAATGTGGCAGAGCCACCAGTACAGTACTTCCCCCATATTAGAATCCCAACCCCATGCAGTATGTCATGTCATAAATAGTTCTTGTATGCAAAATGTCCTTTTCAGTACAATCTTACAATTAATCATACACTCATCAATCAACCTACCTCTATAGGTAAAATGGTCATTTCCATCTATTAGGGGTAAAATAGTAAATTTACCCTTTAGGGGTATTTCGGTCACTTTACTTATTTTGGGGTCTCAGTGCAGATAACAACCACTCCAAAAATCTACAGTCGCCTCGAGCGGCACAAATAACCTAATTGGTCATAACGGTGTAAATGGCCCAAGGCCTATTTTTCGGCCTAAGTGGGCCCACATGCTCGTGTGGCCCATTTAGCCCAAATTCAGCCACGACTATGCGAACCACATAGCCCAATCCAGTATTTGCCACCTATCGTGGATTTTATCTATGTGGGGCCCGCTTGGGCCCACACGGCCTATTTCAACCAAATAAGGCCCATATCGTCCCAAGAGCACGAGAATGCTCGTGGTGGTTTGTACAGTCTATCGCCCACGATTATTGGGCTTGATTTACCACAAGAGCGATCGCACGCTCGTGAGGCCTCAAATGTCGAAGTTTCAGCTTTTTAGCTTTTGCCGTTTTACAGAAGAGAGGAGTGTGATTACATATCTGTTTACATAACGAACAGATTACCCCACGCGCGATCAACCTACAATCATCCCAATACAATCAATATTTCATTCTTTAGATCATTAACACTAAAGCCCCAAACTGATATCACCACTTACCTTGACCGAAAGTTTTGCTATTATTACTCTTAGATCACTGGTTGAAAACGATCGCACCCTTCTTCTCGATTTACTGCGCATATAACGGATTTCATTAGCAATAATCGTTTAACACAAGGCTTGAATTGATGCCCAAAGTCCAAAGAATTAGAGTTAGAGCAGATTGGGTATTCTGCCAATACTACAAAACAACCTACTTACCCCACAGTATTTGGCCAAAGAGATATTCGGAGAAGAAAGCAGAGATGTGCAGAGAAGCAAGGCAGTAGACGCTCCACCGATTGGCAGAGATTATAATCCAAATGGTTTCGAAATAACAAGACAGGATTTATGATATTTAGTCTATATTGGAAAAATAGAGAAACAAAAGAGGGGGGAAAAGAGGAGATGTAGGATTTTGCTTACCACAGTGTTATGAACAGAGGAAGAGATCGCCACCCACTATCAAACCAACTGGCACAGTAGAGAAAAAAAAAGGGAGTCGGCCACTCAGTCAAAGAGGAAAGGGGAAAAGTTGAGAAAACGTAAAGGAGAAATAAGGGGAGAAGAATAAATTCGGCTGAAAGGATAAATAGCAGAGAAAAAGGAACCCGAAAGGTACCGAGAGGCACTTGACTTACCAGGAATCGACCAAAGTGACTTATGATGCCAAGACACAAAAGGACAATTCGGCTAGGGAGAAACAAAAAGAAGAAAATAGAATGCCAAAAGAAAGAAGCCAAACAAGGACTATACCCAAAAGAAGTCTCTGCCAAATTTCTGAGTAGCTAGACACCCAATTCGGCACTACTCTCCCCACAAGCAAACTCCTTGATTTCCTCCTAAAATCTCTCCCCAATCCTCTCCACGATTTGCACCACAATCCACTCCTCAAAATCCTTCCTGATATCCTCCACATATCACTCCAACCTCTTACCTATCAGAATTTTACTGCAACACAACCACTAGCCGAACCAAGCTGCAAAATAAATACTCCCTCATGCTATGCCAACACTCAAACCTCAGACTCCTTGCCACACTTGTAATGCCACTGCACCAATAGGCTTTTTGTGACTTAAAACAAGCACAATAATTAATAAGACCTATGTGCCATTGTCCAGATTCTTTTAAGAGTAAAATTTAAAAAATCTGCAAAAGCCAAGACTTGAACCCAGGCTTCTCAAACACTCCCAAACACACCTAAATCACTTAACCATTAAAGCAAACAAGCAACTTGTGTTAGATCATGCAAAATTAAAGACCCTATATTTTTGGGGCGTTCCAAAAAACAAGTAGAAAAAGTACGTGAAATCAAAAGCATTGTGAGTGAAATATGTTGAAAAATATCAAAAGGTGAAAAAGTAAAAAAGTATAAATACATAGTCATTAGTGGACAAAAACTTGTGAGGTAGTCATAGTTGTTGTATTTTATTGTGACTTCCTATTTGGAGAAATAAGAAAGGTGTGAGAAGGAGAAATAAGGCAGTGAGCGGGCAAGGGTTATTAAGGGGGAAGAATAGGGAACAATAAGATGTGCCAAACTACTTTCATTCTTGAAATTGTTTTGATGCCTCCTGTTGTTGAATTTCGTACCTGTCCTAAATATCAGAATGTTTCAAGCCGAAAATTCCTATGTGATCTAGGTAAACTTATTCAAAAATTGACATTGTATTAAGTAGTTACAATAACAACTATTTATATTCTACTAGGATAATCAAATTAGCTGTATGATTTACTAATTGATTCATATATTTGAAAATCCTAATGTTTGTATACGTTATAATATACTAAACTTAGGTGTTTGATACTAAAAGTGGTAAGTCATTTATATATCATACCAGAATTATATAGAGATATGAATATGTCTAGTTATGTACTCCAAAACCAACCTGTGTATCATACTTGCTCAAAGGTCGTTTTTTTATTTCATTTTTAGTTTTCCTTATTTTAGGGCAAGTAATGACTTAAGTGTGAGGGAGTTTGATTTGTCGTAATTTTGTGTAGTAGATTAAACTAGTTTTCATATTTAAGAAGCTCGAATACAAGTAATTTCATTATGTTTTAGTTAGTTTAAAATGAGGCTTTTTATGATCTTTGTGGTCGAATGAGGCTTAAGGGTGAGCTAACGTACTAAGTGAGCGTGCAGGACATCATTCAAAGGTAAAATAGCTCAAGGCTGGTCACATTGTTGCAACACAAGAGGTCTAATATCGCAACATAGGGAGCAGAATACAAGAAATTCCAATATTTCCTTTGGGGTCGCGACACGTCCCTAAAGTTGAACTTGAGACAAAGGGTATTGCCTTTGATGTCGCGAAACAGGCACTGGGTGTCGCGACACCATCCCTGTACGAGAAGAACTATGAGCAAGGGAAGTTTTAGCCAGCACAATGAAAATTAACACGAAAACATCAGCAAACCTAGGGTTAAGGACGATGGCCAACCTTAAATCTATAAATAGGCTCATTAAACACTTGTTGAGGGAAAGCTTTCATAGTTTAGAATTTTTCTTTGTAATTTTATTTTCAATTTTATTTTCTTTAGGCTTTAGTTTTATTTTCATTTAGTTTGTTCATGTTCAACGGAGAATCTGATTTGTGGATCCAACCAACTCTTATGGTTTTTTGCACTTCAATTAAATCAATATAATTAGGATTCTCTTAAACGTTATTCTTGAATTATTCTTTATGTTTATATCATTTATCAAGTTTATTGTGTTTATGGATTCCATGAGGAACTAATCCTTTTATAGGGGTTTAGCGAGTGAAGGTTTGATTAATTAATTTCTATGTAAGGTTTTCTTAACGAATCAGCTATTTGGGAGAGGAAAAACTTAAACCCTAGGATTGGCAACCTTAGGAAGTCATTTGTGTGGGAATTAAACCAAAATTGGTATGTCCTATCCGTGAACCCCTTACCCCCGAACCTGTCTAGACTGTGAGGTCGAGAGATAAGTAGTTCTTGTTGACTCTCAAGTTTAGTGGAAGATCAAGAGATCTTGTTAGGGTAGCGACTAGTTAATTGAAGTAGAAACCCGAAATAAGAATTAGTTATAATAACCAAAGCGAGCTAATCACCCATACTTAGATTTGGTTGAGTTTAGATCATATTTTCCCGAAGTTCATGTTTTTGTGTTCTTTTATTTATTTTCTTATAAAATCTAGCTTCTTTATTTTTATGTTCATCATAATATAATTTATCTAAAGTACTAATTAGATCTATTTTTATTTAGGTAAAAGTTAATTTAGTACTCCCCTCCCTTGGTTACGATCCTCGGAGTACTCACCTACTTCGTTGTACAAACTATATTACAACCTGGTCTATATACTCGCGAACAGCACCTCAATTCTATACATTTAGTTATAGTTTTACACTCTGGACGTTAGTACGTCCGGAGGCGGTTGATAACAACTGTTTTTCTTCTCATTTTTTAATTGTGAAAGGTTGAGTTTAAGGGAGAAGATGACAATGTTGTCATCTCCCACCTAGTTTAATATATATACTTAAATTAAGGATGGTTTAAGCTTAGTTAATTATACTTATATCATTAATTAAACTCATTTATATTCATTAATTATTATTAAATTAAATGGTGATCATCATCATTTCCCACAAACAATATGAAAAATAATGGTTTAATAACCATCTATGCCCTTTAAATAATTTATAATTAGGTCCTCAAGCCTTTTCTAAATTAAAATTCAATAGTGATTAGACTTTTACAATTTAGTTCTTGAGCTTTAATTAACAATTTTCTTGGTTAAATTTCTTAATCGATCTTCAATATTTCCATACTAACTCCATTCATCCTCCTATTTTATTCTTATGAACCTAGTTTACAGAAATGAGGTTTTGAAACCATGTTTTTCAACGTCGTAAAAGTCGAGTCGTTACAAAAAGAGAGTCAAAAATAAGGAAAGACAAGAATTTTTTTTATTTTTGAATATGGAAAAGACAATAATGTAATTAGTATATGAAAGGACATAATTGGATGAATTAAGAAGAAAGAGAAGTAAAAGGTTGATATTATGGGGTAGGAGAACACTGAGTGTTTGATAAGAACCTAAGTGAAGAAAAGTAACAAATGAATTTGAAATAAACAATAATGTGTAGATACATGCTTAAGGAAAAAGAGACAATGTAAAGTTTGAAATGTTAAATAGAAAATTGTTGACAGTTTTAAAAGTGATGAATACTGATCTTAGTCTAGAATAAAATAAAGTGTTACTAGTTGAGTTGAAAATGAAACTACATCTATTGCGAGATAATAATAATAATAATGTACAAGGAAAGAATGGAAAGATGATGTCAATTAAGGAATAAGTTGAAAAAATAAATAAAATGGATTTGGAATTGACTTTGTGGTATCAAAGTATTTTATCAGTACCCGACAGTAATGAGTTGAAACAAAGCATACTTCAAGAAATTTATTGTATTACAATTGTTATGCACTTGAGAAGCAATAAAATGTATCATGAACTGAAATTCAATCATTGGTGGAATGGAAAGGAAAAATAAATAAATAAATATAGCAAAGTATGTCTTCAAGTGTTCGATGTGTTAGTAAGTAAAATAGAACATGGGATTCTTTAGGATTATTGTATCCTATAATAATATCCGAATAGAGGTGAGAAAGAGTTGATATGTCGTAATTTGATACGTCAAATTAGGCTTTCCATTATACTTAAGGAGTTTATTCTCAAGTAATTTAAGTGTATTTTATATATTTTTGTCGATTTTTAGTTTTATTGTTAATAAATTATTTTTATTAGTTTTAAGCCATTTTTTAGACTCAAATTGGTCAATCGTGCCATGGAGAACCTAATAAGTTGATTGAGTGTTGTAGTGTTGGAAAAAAGAGTTTGGAATACATAGCAGAAAATAAATTTAAGAAAACACCAGAGTTTAAAAAATTTTCCAAAACAAGATCTTGGTTGTGATATCTAAAGTAATAAACATTTAATCAAAATTGTACATTTTCGATTCGTCTAGGATGAGCGCTTCGACCGAGTATCTTCTCCGCTATCTTCAAGCTCACATCTATCAAGTGTAGGCTCACTTCGAATCAAAATAATTTTCACAAAAATTACCAGTGAGGCAATTTTGCAATTTCTCTTAACTTTTGGGTCAAGTTGTAAATCAGAAAAATATCTTCAGAAATTTTCTAGAATAATCTTATTTTCTCTTTACAACTTTCTCTTGAATTCAAGTGTATGTAAATAATGACCCAAGCCTCTCTTTATATAGGGAGAGTTTAGAGAGTTCAACTATGATTAAACTTAATCACTTTAATATTAAATTTAATATAATATTTGATAAATATTAGATTAAATTTAATATTAAATCTTATTAAAATAATAAAATGTTTATCTTGTAGATAAACATTAAATTAAATTTAATATTAAGATAATCACTTTACTATTAAATTAATAAAATACTATTAAGATAAGTATTAAATTAAATTTAATATTAAAGTATTAAAATAATATTACTTTTGGAATAATTAATCTAAAATCAAATTATCTGATAGAGTCCTAGTAGGAGTGTAACCCTTCCACCGCTCAACAACCGAAGACTAACCATCGTTGGTGTAACGCCCCAAATTTGGGCCTAGTAGATTTGGGCCTATTGGGTCGTAACGCCCAAAAAATCCCGAAACTTTGAATTTTTTTTTTTTTGTGCACTGAGGTTGGTATGTATGAGTAGCACTTAGAATAATAATATTAAGGTATCATCGAGTTTATTTGAGGCCTTAGAGATAGGGAAGACCATAAGGAGAAATTTATTCTTTCTTACTTAATGGACCCTAGTCTCAGGTAGGAGGCCTCATAAGTAGATTAAGAGAAGAAAAGGGACACAGGTGGGCTTGTAGTCTAGTGGAAAGTGGCGTCATATAGGAGCTATGAGGTGGCGTGTTAAGCAGTTAAGGAGGTCCAAGGTTCGAGGCTTAGGAGGGGAAATTAAGGAGTTTTATTTTTGTGCCTGGACAGAAGGAGTTGGCGTTGGAGAGGACTCTGAAACGGAGTGTTCAGGAGAGAAATTTAAGGTGCAGATAAGGGAGAAAAGATAGGGATTGGGAGATGCATATAGTGGTGCTGAATTGGACTCTGAGAGAAGAGAAATTCGACTAGGGGCTATATATATGAGTGCCGAATTAAGTTCCTAGGTTAATGTCGAATTTTTGCTTTCCTGCTAGCCGAATTTCTTCACTTGTGAGAGGCAGACTTTTTTTCTCTTCTTCTAAGTGTGCCAAAGTCAAAACCTTCATATCCTCCCTCCTCAAATTCCCTTTTGGTTCACCACTCGGTTCTAGCCAAATCACTTTTATTTCTTATTCCCCTTGGTGTTGCCGAATTGCCTCTGTCCCCTTACTAGTCTCAAAAGTCGGACTTAAGCCGCAGGATCAAAGGAAGATTTCGGTAAGAGCTTAGTTGAATTTTTAGTGTGTTTTATTAAAAGCCAAAAGGCTATCTAACCCCTCTTTGTCGTTACCATGTACTACCAAGGGTGAGGCTCAGCAATCGCAAGCGCGATAGGTAAGGATTGTTGTCAAGGCAGTAAGTATTCTCGATTCAGTTAGAGTTTTAATAAGTGACCGAATCTATTGTGGCTCATAGGGGTGACTTATGATCAATATGGGTCACTTGGTTTTGACGATATAGGTGTTTGGGTGCAGATCTAGAGGATAATCGCCAATTGTAACAAAGGAAGGGCTACTAGAACGTGAGGTACACGGTAAGGGTATGGTGAGGTTTTGGTTTTTAGTCAGTGTATGTTAAAGCTTTGGTTAATCGCTAGTAATGTCAATTGTAGGTTCGTGACTAAGGGGGTTTGCAACACGCGAGGTTACCAGGTGTGTACAAACACTACACACACAATATCGGCAATGCCGAAAAGCCGAAAGTGGTTGAATGGGCCCGGTGGGCCCTGAGGCTAAGTTTGATGAAATGGTTTGGTTGATTATACGAATTAAGTTAGCCATGCTTGATGAACGATCTGGATATGTTTTGAGCCTAATAGGTCATATGGTGAGATTTGGGCCTAATAGGCCATAAGGATGAGATTTGGGCTTGATGGGCTTATGAGGACGTAGACAAGTATGTTAGGGTTAATGGACTTTAGGACTAGTTTAAACAACTCTGAAATTTCATAAGACTTAATCTAATTAAACATGTCTGTGAACGAGTCGTTGGGTTAGGGTGTGGCAACGGGCATACGCATGTCTAGGGTTGGATCTAGGGAGAGCTTGGTACTTAAGCGGTCCTAGTGGCCCACCTCCTCTTCTCTGGAATCCTACCTAGTGCGTAGTGTCTGTTCACTTTAGCGGCGAGGACTTGTTGATGGGCCAAAGTTCATAATTAAAACCCGAGAGGGACCAAAATACCCTTGTTTTGCAAAAGTACACAAATACCCTTGTTTTGCAAAATTACCAAGATACCCCTATTTTTCAAAATTACCAAAATACCCATATTTTGCCAAATTACCAAAATACCCCTGTAGGGTAGAATTACGAAAATACCCATGGGTAGTGAAATGACGAAAATACCCCTACGTGATGAATATAAGTTTATGGATGTTACTTGTGTGTTTGATGCATTCATATGATATTCTGCTTAGGATGTATATGGGTGGGAATTATGGTACGGAGGAAGATTTGAGGATCGCATGGTCGTATGGTATGGATCCAGGATCGCATGCCCGTATGGTATGGATCCACCAGAGGCTTTAAGCCCAATATACGATTAGCAGCTTTGCTACAACACTCGGTAGTACCGCAACCGGGCTACCCTTGGTCTGTAGCGGAGGGGTGGGTTGAGCTAGAATTCCCCACAAGAGTCATAAGGTTGGAAGGGAAATGGTGTGTGTAGCGGATGGACTTTTGGGGTGGGTTTTGCATTATCTTGTTCGTATACGATGCGATATGATATGATATGAGGTCATGGTGGGATAAGGCCCAAGACCACCGATATTGATAGGGCTTAGGCCCAATGTGAATATTTGTATGTGATTTGATTGCCAAGGGTTGTACACACTGAGTTTCAAAACTCACACCCTTTAATTTAATGTTTTAGGTAATCCTGAATAGACGGCTCGACGTGGGAGAGGACTCGAAGATGGCCACACTACAAGCTGATCAAATGTTTTATTTTGTTCAAATGAATTTATTTTAAATATTTTGTTTTTTTCCATTGGATTGTACTAAGGCCATGTAACTCCTATTTGAATTTATATTTTGGGTTATTATTATTGTTTCAACTACCCACTTAAGAAATTTCATAAAATTATTAAAGTGTTAATATGGTTTTCAAAATAAACTTTTGTTTTGGGCTTTTGGGCCTTAAATGGTTAAATAGTAAATTGTTTTGAAGTGCGCCTTTAATGTGACATTCCAAATTCAGGCCTAACTTCTAGGTCGGGTTTGGGGTGTTACAGTCGGCCACCAAGACATTGTCGTTGCAGTCATCGGCACCGCCATGTCCGATGATGTAGGTGCGACACCCTTACGGTACCCCGAGCCGGTTCGATCTGGGTAAATGACGACCGACCAGTCTGGTCTAGCCACTAGTTGGATCGTCGGCTCTGTTTCACATACCAGGCCCAATCCAACCAGTTTTTAGGTCTTGGTCTTGGTTTTGAGCTCCCGAGCCCAATTTACGATCTCAGGTCCAACTTTCAAGTTCAATTACCTATTGGGCCAATTGCCTGACTTGAAAATTAATTTCCAAAAATATCATATTAATTTTAATTGATTTTATTAATTTAATTTTACCTGACCAAAATTATATTTTCCAAAAATCACTTAGATTTTTCAAATTAATTTTTCAAGAAATTTCTTTAATCAAATTCTCTAGTTGAACAATTATTACAACCACCTAACTTAATTCCACATCGAATAAATCGACTCAATTAAATTATTCCCTAAGTCATAGAATTTTTTCTGATTCAAATGCAGTCCGATCGAGCATTTTTTGAGCTAGTGAAGGGACCAATCGAACATATACAATTAGGCTCTAGTGATTGCAATTATGTCCAGAAGCATCATTCTAATAATTCACAATTACTTAATCATGGAGTCAGTCCACAAGAAGTACCATGATTGAAAACTTCTTATTGTATTGTAATGCCCCAAAACTTTAAGTCTTTAATTTTTGCATGATATGCTTGTTTGCTTTAATGGCTAAGTGATTTGGGTGTGTATGGGGGTGTGTGAGAAGCCTGGGTTCAAGTCCTGGCTTTTGCAGAATTTTTAGTTTTGCTCTTATATGAATCTGGACACTGGCATTTAGGCCTTATAAATAATAGTGCTTGTTTTATGACACAAAAAGAGCTTGCGGTCTAGTGGCAAGGTGGCGTGTTGTGTAACTGGGAGATCTGAGGTTCAAGTCCTTGTTTGCACAATGGGGTGTTTATTTTGCTACTTGAGCTGTGTAGGTAGTGGAGTTGAACTGAAACACAGCTAAGGGGAGTTTGAATAGAATTTGAATGGAGTTTGAACTGGTCATGGAGAGGTTTGAGGAGGGATTTTAGGAGAAAATCAAGGAGATGAGAGGGGAGGGAGTTTGTGCCAAATTTGGACTCTGGCACTTAAGAATTCGGCCAAGAGAGGTATACTAGTCATCTAGGTTTTTTTTCTCTCTTTGGCCGAATGTGGTAGGTTCTTTTGGCATTTTTTCTCTGCTCACTTTTTCCTTTTTGCATTTTTCTTTCTTTTCCCCTACCGAATCTTCCTTTCTCTTCCCCTCTTCTCTTTGTTGTTTCTTTCCTTTCCTCTACTTTCCCAAACCTTGACCGAACAATGTTGGGCAGTTTTTTATTGCTTTTTTCTTTTGATTTGCTCTTCTTCTTTCACCCTTTTTTGGTCAACTGTTTGTCGAATATTGCCTTTCTCTCCCTCTTCATCTCTTCAATTGTGTTTTCGGCTTGACAGCTATTCTTTGACGGTTTGAATTCCTCGAGGAGTGAAAAAGTTTCAGGTAAGATTAAAGTCGTCGAAACCTTTTTCTCATCACTCGATCAAAGGTAAGTATGTAGGCTAGCATTCTAAAGTGTAGGTCGAATGCTTTCTGCGATTATGTAAGTTATCATGTGTGGATTTAAACCACATGAATAAACAATCCTATTTAATAAAATCCGTTTGTAATGCAGATACCCGTTAAAGAGATTGTAATCAACCTTTTTCGGTGGTATAAGTGGGCTAAGCCACATTTGTCAATCGAGGCAAGTGTTAATTTTAGTTTTAGTTAGGGATGTAAAAGAAAGGGATTAACCCTATTGTTCAGCGACTAATGGAAAGCCTGTATGAATGTAGGTTTTAGTGCTCGTGGAACTTGGAGCGGTTGCGTAAACAGGTGTGTCTTCACACTGTTTTGATTATAGAACGGCAAAAGTCGAAAAGCCGAAAAGCTGAAAGATTGGGCTTTGAGGGCACATGGGAGTGCGAATGCTCGAGTAGTCAAACTGAGCCCATGAATCACAATCGTATGACTGTAGAGGCCTCCATGAGCATTTTCATGGGCTTAGGTCGTATTGGGCCAAGTTAGGCCGAAATGGACCGTGTGGGTCCAATGGGCTCGTGGGCCCCACACAGATGAAATCCATGATTTGTGGCAAATACTGGACTGGACTATGTAGGTCTCATAGCCGTGGCAAAATCTGGGATGTACGAGCCGCACGAGCGTGTAGGCCCACTTGGGCCGAGTAATGGGCCTTGCGCCCATTTACACTGTTATGACCATTTAGGTTACCGAACTCGCTCGAGGCGACTACGGACCTATCGAGAGGTCGATATCTGCACAGAGACTCCAAAGTAGGTAAAATAACCAAAATACCTCTAAAGGGTGAAATGACTATTTTACCCTTATTGGATGAAAATGACCGTTATACCCCTAAGGGTAAGTTGACTGATGTGTTCATGATTTGTATATGACTGTTACTGAGTATGACATTCTGCATATATGTATGATTTATGACATGACATACTGCATGGGGTTGGGATACTGTTATGGAGGAAGTATACTGTATGGTGGCTTTGCCACATATACTGTTACGGCAGCTTTGCTGAGATACTGTTACTGGAAGCTTTGCTGCGATATTGGTGTGTTGGCTGGGTGGGTCGATTTTATCCCCACATGGTGTATTGGTGGTACGGAGTGGTGTGTTGGCTGGATTGGGATGGGTTGCATCATTGCACTGTACTGATATGGTATTAGGCTAAGGCCCACACTATTACTGTATTGGGCTAAGACCCACACTGTATAGTTACTGAATAGGGCTCAGGCCCAGACTGTTACTGCATGTTATACTGACTGACTGATAGGGGATTACATACTGAGTTTTCGTAAACTCACCATGTAACAGCCCGATTTAGGGGCTAGTCAGAATAGTGACCTCGGGATCACTAATCTGAGATTAGAGAAATTTATTTTCATGTTATATTATGAGTTAGAGCGTGATAGTATGTGCATAAAATTTTTGGTGCCTTAATTTTAACGATTTCATGTTTAATCGCGAAAAAGGACTAAATCGCATAAAGTGCGAAAGTTCCATCCTATAAGCTAAAGGTACCAAATAGCCTAAGATTATTAATTTGAGGTCCTTAAAAGGCAATTTAGCCATTTGAAAAGGCTTGGCCGGCCGTAGACTACCATAGGGGACAAGAATTGACCAAGTTGGTCAAAGTTGGTGATGTTTGGTTAATTAAATTGATAGTTTAATATTAAAATAAAGAAAAGATGATATCCATCTTTTACTCATCTTCCTCCACTGAAATTTTCAGCAAACAAGGGGTTTTAGAACTCAAAAATTTCAGCACACTCTTCTTTTCACAAGTAAGTGTTCTAGTGATCTTTTCTTGAAAATAGTTGTACTTTTGAAACCCCTAAAGCTTAAGCTTTCTAAAGAGGGGACTATTTTGTAAAATGGTGAAGAGTTTAGAGTTTTGCCATGTGAGATTTTAAGTTGTTTGCTGCATTTTTATGGAAAAAATTGAGTCTTAGTTGTTAGATGAACAACTTTTGTAAAAGGTGTTGTCTTGAAAACACCTAATTGAACCTTGTTGAAAAGGTTACAAATTTGTAGTAATTATGTGAAATGTTAAGTTTTGATGATAGCTATAAGAGTATTAAATGTCTACCTAGGCTTGTTGAAGGCAAAAATGTGATTAGAATTAATTTCCGAGCCTAGGGGCAAAATGGTCATTTTGCCAAAGTCTAGGGGCAAAATAGTAAATTTTGCCTAAGCATGATTATTGAAATGCTTTATTTTAATGTGGTGATTAAAACGAGTTAAATTGCTATTATAGAGCAAGAAGAATCGAGAATCCACCTCGATCAGGGAAAGAACAAAGTCTTGGACTAAACCGACGAGTTAGCTCATTTTGAAATCGAGGTAAGTTTGTATGTGATAGATTCAACATTTATGTTAGCATTGATTGAGAATGTTTGGCATTATATTGATGCATGATGCTCTACTAAATTGAGTAGTTAATGTTGAATGAGAAAATGAAGTCCTAGTGGACTATATTGAATATGAAAATGCTACCATCGAGAGATCAGATAGATAAGGTCCCGTATAAGGCCATGTCCGAGACATGGCTTCGACACCGAGTTGAGATCCCGTATAAGACCATATCCAGGATATGGCTTCGGAAATGAATACGAAAATCGTATAAGACCATATCCAGGATATGGCATCGATACTTAATTGAAAATTCATATAAGACCATATCCGGGATATGGCATTGACATTTAGAAGTGACTCCATGTAAGACCACCTCGAGGATGTGGCATTGGTTTCATACCTACATGAATGACGATGAATATGCATCCTTGACTATCTCTAATGATTAAGGGGATAAGTAGATGAGTATAGAAGTAGAAATGAGAATTGTACTAAAGTCACGTGATTAAGTGAAAACAGGTACTCGTGAATGAGTTACGAAGAAACGATTACGAGGTATGGCACGGTATGTGCTAAATAAGGGCAATTGTAAGTAAGTATGGCAAGGAGCCTATGACTTGTGTATGGTTAGTCAATTCCATGGATGAATTATATTATGAGCTTATTGTTGCTATTTATTTCCATGCAAACTTGCTAAGCTTTATGCTTACTCCTTTCATTGCCCTTTTTCCTTGTAGTATTGCCAAGATAACTCGGGGATCGTGGACGTAGGAGTTTGGGAATCACACTATCGACATCACTTTGGTATAACAATTTAGACTTATTTTGAATATGGCATGTATAGGACTCGAGTATTTTGTTAAGTTGTAATTGTTAGTCAAAGTGTTGGCTATGTAAATTATTAAAGTCATTTTGTAAATGGCCTTATAAGTTAGGCAAATACTTGGCAAATTCTATTGCTTAATGAAGATGAATTTCATGAAGTATATGCCTTTATGTACGTCTTGATTCTTTGAGCTCCTAGAAGTACCTATGGGTTATCTTTTATATTGGAATGAGTACTTAGATGTGCCTTTGGGATAGAAGTTGTATTGTTTTGAATGGAAGTGTCTGTGTGTGTGCAACGTAGGGTGGCAAAGGGCTTGGTAAATAGCCTGCTAATATTCCACATGGGTAGACACACGGGCGTGTGTCTAAACCGTGTGGGAGGCACGGCTTTCACATGGGCGTAAGCCCAGGCCGTGTGAAGTCTGCACCTTGTACTTGGAATCTAAACCGCCACACAGCTGAAGCACATGGACGTGTGCATAGACCGTGTCGATAGGGCAGAATGCCAAGGTTTGGCACACGGGCTAGGGCCACGGGCATGTCAAGGCCATGTGACCTTAGTCAGAATCGACCACAGGTGGGAGACACGGGCATGTCTTCAGGGCACACGGGCGTGTCCCTAGACCAACACGGGTGTGTGGCCCCTGTTTTGTTGAAAAGTTTCTCGAGTTCGTAAAAGTTCCCAAAATAGTTTTGAAAGCTCTATGAGGTATGTTTAGGGCCTCTTAGGCCGAGTATGCGCAAGTGATGGGTTTGAACGAAATTTTATAACCCTATTCGAGATCTTTAAGCAAGATTTGTTAGGTAATGCCTTAAACCCTGTTCTGGCTTGAATACGGGTAAGGGGTGTTACACACCATTTCCTTTTAACTGTACAAGTAATCCTCAGCCATAGGCGATTTGGTGCTCTGAGGGACTCGGAGGTGGCCACACAACTGCAGCTATTCTGAACTTGTTTTTATTTAAATTAAGTTTATGTTGGGTTTTGTTTATGTAATAAGGCCATTTATGTTTGTTTAAATTTTTTTAATTGGCCTTTGTTTGCTTATTTTAAACTGCTAGTTTAGGAGAAGGCAAATTTTCCAAATAATTACTGTTTTCAAAGACACGAAATTTAAACATTAGATTTTACAAAAGCTTCCGCGATTTTGAATCAACCCTATAACAAGAGCAGATAATAAGGCAAATGATTTGACCAGATGATTTGTGAAATAATAATAAGGGTTTTTAAACTTAGAAATGAATTCTTCTTAACAAGTCAAATTTTCGAAAGACACTTCAATGTGACACGCCAATTCGACCATAACGTCTAGGCCGGGTTTGGGGTGCTACATGTATACTCTTTACGAAAGCAATTCATCCAATTGTTTTGTCCAATGACCTTGTCATGTGTGTGTTACCCTCATGTGATATCCTTAATTCCTTTGAGTTGAATCCGTTCACTCAATACAATCCTATCTTATCTCATTGACACTATTGTGTCTTCTTAATGATTAATATGATCACTATCAACAAATGACTAATAAATTGCTCATTCGAGAACAAGCAACCCGCAGTCACGTTGCATATTTATCAATCCACACAATGCCAATAAGAGGATATCATTAACTCTTTAATTGAGCTACGAATTCCATTGTTGCTAGTAAATCCATGTCATACACAATTTATGTATCCAACATACCGACTATAGGCTCGATAATTTTTAGAGCATAAGCCTTCACTTATATCAAAGCACATGAGTTGCATAAGCATGGTCAGTGATTAACTCGGGATTTAGGTAAATCACACCATGAACGCCACAAATGAATTAATTCACAAACGGATTTAGAATTAATTAATATTGGGTCTAGTCCAATGTATCATTCTACCAATGAATAAATCTATGTCTCTACTCGTAGAGTCAACTACTCCGATAGCCAAGACTTGTCATCTCCCCAATGGGGATTATAGACGACCTAATAATCTTTCTCAATATTTGAATCAAATGCTCACTTTGATTCTTTTACGGGATTACGGACTCATTTAGATTATCTACTAAAGTAAGTCGTCTTTCTCACAATGTAAACGTTTTTTAGAGTGCCACTTATCTTCAGTTTAAACTTAGACAATCAATGAACTAATATTTACTTGTCACAATTTCACTATGCATGCAAAATATAAAAGATAGAAAATGTGAAATGTGAAATTAACTTTATTTATCCATCGTTCAAATAAATAGAAAATGGCTACATGTTTACTACAATATGGGCACATTTCCCAACAATCTCCCACTTGCCCTAGTGAAGTAAATGTGTCATGTTTCACATTCTCGTATCCTCGACATGTTTGTTAAAACTCCTAGTTACAAGAGTCCTAGTAAACAGATCTGTAAGGTTATCTTCAGAAGCTACTTTCATCACATCTACAATTCCTTTGGCTATTGCCTCTCATATCAAGTGATACTTCCAATCAATGTGTTTTGTCCTCTTGTGACTTCTCATTTCCTTGGTATTTGCTACTGCAGCACTATTATCACAATACAGTGTTATAGCTTTTTCCACACCATGACTAACTTCAAGTTCGGTTAAAAACTTTCAAAACCATATTGTTTTTTGTTGCCTCAGAAGCAGCCACATACTCGGCCTCCATAGTATAGTCAGTAGTGCAAGTTTGTTTTACACTTCTCCATGCTATAGCTCCACAGCCTAGAAAAAATACATTTCTCGACTTCAATTTCCTTAAATCTTTACAAGTTTGTAAGTTTGTAAGACTGAGGTTGTTTCTAAGTCTATGTATCCAACAGGAGTAAAGTCCTCCCCAGAATATACAAGCATATAATCTCTGGTTCTTTTAAGATACCTTAATATATGCTTTATAGCTTGTCAATGCCTGAAACCTGGATTCGCTTGATATTGACTAACCATTCCTATTGTAAAACATATTTCTGGACGTGTGCAAAGCATCCCATACATAATATACCTGTTGATGTCGAGATACAACCAGATATGACTTACAATGAAAAACTGATCAGAATTCTAGCTCGAGAGGTTAAAGAATTAAGAAATAAAAATATAGCTTTAGTGAAGATTCTCTACCAATGTCATGGAATAGAATACGCTACCTGAGAACCAGAAGAAGCTATGAAAGTGCAATACCCGAACCACTTTTCTGGTAATATTTTTAGGGATGAAAATTACTTTACGGGGAGAGTTGTAACAGCTTGTTTTTATTGAAATCGAAATAGTGGTTTTGGGACCATAAATCCAACGAGTAAAATTTTATTTTATTTTTATTTTTATTTTTATGGAATGTTGGTAAGGTTGTATAAAAATTTTGTTAAGAAATTTTTATGTTTGCATTTTTAATTAGGTGAAAAGGATTAAATCGTAAAAAGTGCAAAAGTAAAGTTCTAATAGTTAAAGATGTCAAATAGCTATGAAATTTTAATCTAAGGGACCTAGATGGTAATTAGACCAATAAAAGTGATAGTGGATATTTATGGACATGGTTTTGATGAAATTATTAAAGTTTTTAAAGGTTAAAATGGTAATTAGGTAAATTAAGTTAAAAAATAAAAGAAAAGAAAGCTATCATCTTTTATTTTTCTCTTGCCCTAACCGAAATTAAGAGGGAGAAGACTCCATGGATGAACGCTTGTTCGGTCAAGCTTGAATTCCTTGCATGGTATTATTCTAAGTCCCATTTTTAAGTATCTTTATGTTTTTGAGGGAGTTGTAGCTTAATCTAGCTAGCTCGGGGACTAATTTGCAAAATTTTTAAAGATATAGGGTTTTTCTATGAATATTCTTGCATGATTCTTAATGGTTGATAGTAGATTATGAGTCTTTATGGATGAATAAATAAGTTTTGTAAAGTGATTTTTCATGAAAATGTCATTTAAGGACTTATTTGTAAAAATAGTAAAATTCATGGTAAAATTGTGAAATAATGGTTTATATAGGTTCATATGGGTTCTTAATGGATTCGACTAGCATGGAATAGGGATGAAAATGCTTAGATTTTAAATTATGAGCTAAGGACTAAATTGTGAAAAGTTAAAATGTTAGAGGTAAAACTATAATTATGCATAAATGTGAATTATGGATTGAACTGTATGTTGAGATTGATTGAAATACTTATTTGAATATAATTATTTATTTAGATCAAGATAAATTTTCAATCGGATCTAAATTAAGGAAAGGTGAAAAATCACGGATTAGCTCGATCGCATTTCTACGCTCTAGTTGTCAATGTAAGTTCATAGTATTTCAATATGTAAATGAATTTATACTTGTATATTTTTACATTATAGTTCTGTAATTAAATGCTTATAGTTAATTATTCCCTGAATTGTACATACGTGCCCCTGATTGTACTTCGATACCCCTAAATTGCACATACATGCCCCTGTTTGTACTTCGGTACCCCAGAATAGCATATACGTGCCCCTCTTTGCGCTTCGATGCCCCTAGAATGCACATACATGCCCCTATTTGTACTTCGGTACCCCTGAATTACACATATGTGCCCTTGTTTATACTTCGGTAACCCTAAATTGCACATGTGTGCCCCTGCTTATACTCCAGTAACTTTGAATCGAATAAAATATGAGTTGTATTTCAATTGTTGTTAAGTTTAATGATATACTATGTTCTTTCTAAGCTTTATAAGCTTATTCATTTTTGTGGATTGTTTTGTAGATCGTTGTTGCTGAATTTTGGACGGATCGAACCTTCGGCTCACACTATCCATCGATGTTGGTAGTTTTTGTGTCCCTTAGGGTAGTGGCATGTATATGTGGCTATATAGGTTGTTTTCATACAATATAACAATTTACTAAACTAAGTTGTTAGGTACTTTATTAAGATTTTAAATAGGTATATTTTTTGTACAATTAGAATGGTATGAAATTGAACACTTGTGATTTGTTTTGGCTAGTGAGTGAATTAAGTGCTATGCTAGAAATGGATCAATGTTTACATGTTTTAGTTGTTGATGTTGGACATAATTGCAGTGTCTATGAAGGACACATTGGTTAGTTGCTTTTAGGACATTAAAATGGTATGTTGTGTTGAGTTACTTGTGGTCTCAATTGTGGTATGCTTTAAGATGATATTGAGTTAGTTGTGTATGTTTTAAATGTGGTAATGCAAATGTTTAGATAAGTTTGTTTGATTGTGATTGAGATGTCCTATACGACATATTGGTAGAATGGATTTGGTCATTTGAATTGGTCAATTTAAGCATGTTTTGGTAGGTTTTTGATGACTTGGTCATGAGGGTAAATTGCTCGTAGGTACACATTAGGCTTAGTGATGGAAATGGCTTGATTTTGGCCAATTTCATGTCCACACGGCCTAAGACATGGGGGTGTGTCTCAGCCGTGTGTGGCACATAGCCATGTGATACGGTCGTATGTCCCCTGTAGGTTTTAAAGGCATTCAAGTCAGGCAGTTGCACGACCTAGCACACGGCTTGGCACATGGGCGTGTGAGGCCATTTCGAGTGTTACACGGCCTGGCACACGGACGTGTGGCTTGGCCATGTGACCCAACTCAAAGAGTTAAACAGGCACAGAAACAGGCTGGGACATGGCCGTGTGTCCCTATTTTGATTGTTACATGACCTGAGACACGGGCGTGTGTCTCAGTCGTGTGAGTCACACGGCCGTGTGACCCCTACAGTTCAATTTTTCAACTTTTTCTTAAATGTTTCAAATGTTTTCAATTTAGTCCCAAATCATCTCTCAAGTGTTTCTAAGGCCTCGAAGGCTCGATTAAGGGACATTATGCATGTATATGTATGAATTATGACATGTTTATGTAGAGGTACTAAATGTATGTTTTAAAGTTACGATTTTACGGTGATACTCCGTAACTCTATTCAAGTGATAGGTACAGGTTAGGGGTGTTGCATTTAGTGGTATCAGAGCTACGATCTAGTCGATTCTAGAACTAACAGTAAGGTATAGTATATACATGCCACATATACCCTGTGGTAGTATGATGCTTTTGATCCGTTCTAGCATTTTATTTCCTATAGATTCAAGATGTCAGCTGAATCACATTGAGCTATAGTTAATAAAGCTGAAAGTAATGTTCAAGCTTCGAATCCTGAGGTAAGTAATAGTGTTTCTATTCCATAATCCGTTGGTGAAAAGATGAAAAATGTATTTCTTGGAATGATGAACCAATGACTCAACAATTTAAAGTAAGAAAATCTTGCAACTCAGCCACCTCCACCCCCTGTTGTGCCTCATCCGGCACCCCTGAACACTCTAAACCCTATACCTACGACGGTTACCCTAGTATCTGTAAACAAAATTCAAAAATGTAGAATAGAAGAATTCAAAGGTACGGTAGATGATGATCCTTCAAAAGCCGAGTATTGGCTATTGAACACAAAGAGAGTTTTTGAGAAGTTATTATGCACCCCTGAAGATTGCTTGAGGTGTGTAGGTCCTTACTGAAAGATGAGACGTAACTATGGTGGGATACTTTGAGCACGATGATATCAGATGATCAGGTTACTTGGGATTTCTTTCAGAATGAATTTAAGAAAAAGTATGTTAGTCAACTGTTCATTGACTAGAAAAAGAAAGAGTTTCTCAAGTTAAAACAAGGAAACCAAACTGTAGCTGAGTATGAACGTGAATTTGTGTAGTTAAGCAAGTATGCTCATAACATTGTATCAAATAAGGAGGAAATATGTATCAGATTTGAAGATGGGTTGAATAATGAGATCCGTATGGTTGTAGTAGCATTAAAGTTATAGGAATTTGTAGAACTTTTAGAGCGAGCTCAGAAAGTTAAAGATATTTGTAAAAGCAAACGCAGACAGATTCAAAATTTCAAGATTTTAACAAGATAGGGTCATTCAAACCTGCTTAAACATATTTGTTGAATAAATTTACAAATGACACCAGTCGATTAGCTGCTCCTTCAAAGCTCGTTAGTAGAGAGAAACCAAGGCAAAACAATTTCCAGTTAGTCAATTCTCCAGTGACAAGTGTTGGAAGTGTAAAAAATGTTGAGAGAATTGTTCTTGTGTGTGACGAATGCAATAAAAGGCATTTTTATGAGTGTCAATCAAAGTTGGGAGGTTGTTTTCATTGTGGGTCTACTGACCATTTCCTTCGCAATTATCCGAAGAAACAAAATGATTTCGAAAATCAATCAAGCAAGCCTGAAGCAACCTCTCAGAAGGGTAGATGATCTGGAAACATTAGAAATGCTACTCCCAGCAGAGGAAAGAATAGTGAAATGAATGAACGGTCTGTGAAGCAAGAACACCAGTTATGGCCTATGTAATCCAAGCTCGAGAGGAAGCTGATGCTCCAGATGTTATTGCGGATACTTTTTCTCTCTTTGATATTAATGTATATTCATTGATTGATCCTGGATCAACTCATTTGTATATATGCACTACATTAGTAGAAAAAAAGAAAATACATATTGAATTCACTAAATATACTGTCAAAGTTACAAATCCTCTAGGTCAATATGTTCTAGTTAATCAGTTATGTAGATCATGTTCACTGAAAATTAGGGGTTACGATTTCCCTGCTCGTTTGATGTTATTACCCTTTGATGAGTTGGATATGATTTTGGGTAACTGGTTGACTCTGCATGATGCTATTGTGAATTGTAGAAGAAAACATATTATGCTAAAATGTCAGGATGGTAAATGGATCTTAATTGAATTAGATAGATTGGATGGTACATCTCATATAATCTCAGCTATGACGGTACAGAAATATGTTTAAAAGGGCTGTAAAGCATATCTCACTTATATAGTTGCTTCCAGAGTTTCAGAATCAAAATTAGAATCGGTTCCGATTGTATGTGAGTTCTCGGATGTATTTCAAGAGGAATTACCAAGGTTACCACCGACCTGAGAGGTTGAGTTTGCTATTGAATTGGTGTCGGGAACATCTCTGATATCAATAGCTCCATACATAATAGCACCTACAGAATTGAAAGAATTGAAAGCACAGTTGCAAGAGTTGAAAGATAGGGGTTTTGCTTGGCCCAATTTTTCTCCTTGGGATGCACCTGTCTTACTTTTTAAGAAAAAAGAATGGATCTATGTGATTATGTATCGATTATCAACAACTCAACAAGGCAACGATCAAGAATAATTATCCATTACCACGTATTGATGATTTGTTTGACCAGTTGAAAGGTGCGACGATATTCTCAAAGATTGATATTCATTCTGGTTATTATCAGTTGCAAGTTAAAGATTTGGATGTGCCAAAAACCGCATTCAGAACCAGGTACGGACATTATGAGTTTCTTGTGATGCCATTTGGTTTGACTAATGCACCTGCGGTATTTATGGATTTGATGAACAAAATCTTCATACCGTATTTAAACAAATTTTTTGTATTCATCAATGATATTATGATCTATTCATGGGATGAGACAGAGCATGCCCAGCATTTGAGAATTGTTTTGCAAACTTTACGCGAAAAACAATTGTTCACTAAGGTTAGCAAATGTGAGTTCTAGCTTTGAGAAGTCGGATTTTTGGGACATGTTGTATCGGCCGACAATATTAGAGTTGATCCGAACAAAATTTCAGCTGTGGTAGATTGGAAGCCTCCGAGAAGTGTGTTTGAGGTCAGAAGTTTTCTGGGTTTGGCTGGATATTACAGAAGATTCGTCCAGGGATTCTCGATGATTGCTACATCGTTGACAAGATTTTGGCAAAAAGATGTTAAGTTCGATTGGTCCGAAAATGTCAGCAAAGCTTTAATCAGTTGAAAGCAATGTTAACCAAGGCACCAGTGTTAGTTCAGCTAGAGTCTGGTAAAGAATTTGTGATTTATAGTGATGCTTCGTTGAATGGTTTGGTTTGTGTTTCAATGTAAGAGGCAAAGTGATAGCGTATGCTTCTAGACAGTTCAAGCTGCACGAAAAGAATTATATGACTCATGATTTAGAGCTTGTAGCAATTGTATTTTCTTTGAAATTTGGCGACACCATTTATACAGAAAAATTTCTTATCTTCACGGATCATAAAAGCCTAAAGTATTTAATGTCACAAAAAGATCTGAATTTGAGACAACAATGATGGCTCGATTTATTAAAAGATTACAACTTGGTAACAAATTATCATCTGGGAAAGGCTAATGTTGTTGCGGATGCTTTGAGTAGAAAGTCTATGTTCGCTCTACGAGTATTGAACACGCGTTGTCGTTGACTGATGATGGTTCAATTTTAGCTGAATTAAAAGCTAAACTGACATTTCTGCAGTAGATTAGTGATGCTCAGAAATGTGATGATATTTTGATAGCTAAACGGAAACAGATTGAGACGACTCCTAATTCAGATTTTCATGTGGGTTCAGATAACAGTTTGTACTTCAAAGCAGAATTTGTGTTTCGAAAAAGTCCGGTCTCATTCAGAAAATTTTTCAGGAAGCTCACAGTAGTAGCTTGTCGATACATCCTGATAGTAATAAGATGTACGGCAATTTGAAATAGATGTACTGGTGGCCAAGTATGAAACGAGAGATCTCTGAGTTCGTATCGAAATGTTTCATTTGCCAGCAAGTTAAAGACGAGCATCAGGTACCTTCTGGTTTGTTACAACCAGTGATGATTCTAGAGTGGAAATGGGAGCGTGTCACGATGGATTTCATATCTAGATTGCCTTTATCACTGAGAAAGAAAGATGTTGTGTGGGTCATTGTTGATCATTTGACAAAGTCCACGCATTTTATTCCAATGAGTATAGATTTTTCACTCGAGAGATTGGCGGAGCTGTAAGTTGCTGAGATCATTAGATTGCATGGTGTGCCACTTTCTGTTATTTCTGAAAGAGATCCATGGTTTACACCTCGGTTCTGGAGAAAATTACATGAAGCTCTAGGTACTTGATTGCATTTTAGCCCAACATTCCATCCACAGACCAATGGTCAATTTGAGTGAGTAATTCGATTACTCGAGAATATGCTTCGATGTTGTGTTTTAGAGTTCGAAGGTAACTGGGAAAGATTTCAACTGTTGGTGGAATTTACATACAACAACAGTTATCAATCTAGCATTAAAATAGCACCTTACGAAACTTTATATGGTCGAAGGTGTTGAACTCCATTATACTGGACTGAGCTCAATAAGAAAAAAAATTTCGATGTTCATTCGATACGGGAAATCGAAGAAAAAGTTAAAGTGATACGTGATAGTCTGAAAGGAGCTTTGAATCGACAGAAGTCTTACGCGGATTTGAAAGAAAAGATATCAAATTTCAAATCAACGACAAAGTGTTTTTGAAAGTATCGCCCTGGAAGAAACTTATTCATTTTGGCCGCAAAGGAAAGCTTAGTTTGCAGTTTATCAAACCGTATGGGATCATAGAAAGAATCGGACTAATAACTTATAGATTAGCTTTACCGTCAGAGTTCGAAAAGATTCATAATGCATTTCATATACCGATGTTAAGACAGTATTGGTCAGATCCTTCACACGTGATTTCACCTATTGATGTCGAGATACAACCAGATATGACTTACACTGAAAAACCGATCAGAATTCTAGCCTGAGAGGTTAAAGAATTAAGAAATAAAAATATAGCTTTAGGAAAGGTTCTCTAGCAACGTCACGGAATAGAAGAGGCTACCTGGGAACCGGAAGAAGCTATGAAAGTGCAATACCCGAACCTCTTTTCTAGTATGATTTTCCAGGACGAAAATTCTCTCAAGGGGCAGAGTTGTAACAGTTCTCGGCATCATCATCAGCTGTGGCCCTAAACTCTTCGGCCCTATACTTTCACATTTTATCTACAGGAGGTTTATTCAATCGGATCGAATCTGAAACTTGTGGCACAACGGGTACTTGTGGGGGTGGAGGTTGTTGAGCAGCCAGATTCGTTCGAACAAACACTGAAAACCACTCACTCATCATTCGGAAAAAGGCTTGCTTAGCCTCTTCCTCGTGGCTACTATCATTCTTCCTAGATGTGGCCGGCGTTGTCCCTTGAGCGGGAGTAGGCGCATTGCTCTCTACATCATCAGCAACTGCTCGATCGTGATCCATTTACTATATAACAACATATTTTCCACTATCAGGATTTATCACACTATTGCAATTATATATATGGCATGTATAGCTAGACTCACACGCGTTATGTTAGTCCTAGAATTGACTAAACCGTAGCTCTGATACCAATAAAATGTAACACCCTTAACCTGTAATCGTCGCCTGACTAGGGTTAAGAGGCATTACTAATCATTTCCGAACATTTCATATCATTCCACATCCAAACATAGCAATTCACTTTCAATGAGTCCCTTAATGAGGTCTACGAGACCTTAATCACATGTTAGAAAGGGGTCGGGACTAAACCAAACTCATACGAAAATTTTTGAAATTCTAACATTTTTCTAAGTTACAAAGGTCACACACTCGTGTGGGTAGGCCGTGTGCCTCACACGGCCTCGGACACGCCCGTACGTCCAAGTCGTGACAAAATAGGGCATACATACTGACTTGTTCACACGGCCTGAGACACGCCCGTGTGCCTCACCCGTGGTCGACACTGACTTGCTCCACACGGCCAGTCACACGCCCGTGTGTCCAGCTCGTGGTCGAGTCTGACTTGTTTCGAAACACAACCACGAAGGACACGATCGAGCCACACGCCGGTGTGCTCAACCGTGTAGGCAGTTTTAGGTCATTTTCAAGGCCAACATGCCACCCACACTTAAGATCACACCTACAAGCACAAACCAACACCAATTCATCCTCAACTATACCATCTATAACCATACTCAATCTCATCTCAAATAAGTCCATCTAAAATACCAATTTCACATCCTAAATTATACAAAACAAGCATTATGCAATTTATATCATAATTCCACATTTAAACCTCATTTCTTATCAACCAATTTAAGTATGAAACATACCATATTCATCATTTACATAGCTCACACATAACCAAAATCATCTAACTTCCAAGCCATGTCACTTGGCAAGGTCCATCATCTCAAAATACACCATATCTACTAGCCTATACATGCCACATACCAAATATGTACATCATTCAAAAGTACTGAAATAGATAGCTGATAGTGTGATTGAGTCGCTGACGATCCCTAGATCCGAGCTAGCTTTAAACACTGTAAAATAGAGAAGACTTCACACAGTAAGCTCTAAAGCTTAGTAAGTTCGTAACATAATAGATTTAGTTCAATAATACTATTACAATATACAAAGACAATCCATCACATAGATCAATTCACAATCACATATACCATACCATCCATAAATCCATTTACAATTTCATCAACCACATAGGTTTCGTACGTACCTTAGCCAACACTTAGTTATCGATAGCACATGCTACTCAATGCTTATTAATTCATTTCAACCAACCTTCGTTATCAATTCGATTCAATCGCACACTTAGTGCCCAAATCATAGTCGAAGCTTAAGCAACATCGCACACTTAGTGTCTCTATATCAAACCGAACTTGACTCGGTATCGCACACACAGTGCCAATCAGTATAGTCGATACTGTCTCTATTTCGCACACACAGTGCCATTCATTACCATATAAATTCTATATCACACACTTAGTGCCACATTTCTCAATTCCACATATATAGCATTTCTAATTCAATAATCACAAATTCATACATTTCATAACACATAGATATGAATTACACATTTCGTATTATATCCGAACTTACCTCAGACGTTGAAATACCGAAACTAGCTGATCAATCGAGTAATTTGTCTTTACCTCGATCTCGATCCGAATCTCTCCTTTCTTGGTCTATACATATTCAAATTCAGCTCATTTAATCACCAATTCATTCAATTTAGTCCAAACACACATATTTAGGGCATTTTACAAAATAGCCTCACATTTTCACATTTCGACACTTTAGTCCCTACTTCATAAAATCACAAAATACACATATTTTCATTATACCATGCTTAGGCCGAATTCTCCCTATACTCATACAAGCTCATATATTTCATTTATTTCACATTTTAGTCCTCCAATTTTTCATTTTCATAATTTAGCCCAAATTACTCAATTTCATTAAAAATCCAAATACAAACTATGTTAACCCAACATTAAGCTTTCATATTCCACCAACTAACAACACAAAGCTCACATATTCATCAATGGAATATCTCAAAATCACCATCAATTTCAAAAATTTAAGCATGGGTTTGATAATACACTAAGCAACGATCACAATAACGTAGAAATTAAAAATCGAACAAAAACTAACCTTGCATCAAGCCACAATGTGTCGAATTTACAAAATCTTTAAACCCTTATTCTTTCTTCAATATTCGGTGGAAGAAAAGATGATAATGGCCATCCAATTTTGTTTTCATTATAATTATAATAACATTAATAATTAATTTCCAATTCTACCCTTAATGATTTAACCATTAAAACATATAATGGTTGTCCATATTAGTCCACTATCAATTATAATGGTATAATTACCATTTAAGGCCATTACATTCAAAATCCAACCCATTTATGTACATTAACAGTTAGCACACAGCTCTTGCATTTTACGCGATTAAGTCCTTTTTCATAATTCGGCACACAATCGATAAAATTTTCACACAGGATTTTCACACATGCTCAATCACATACTGTAAACACAGAAAATAATATTGAAATATTTTTCAGACCTCAGATTTATGGTCTCGAAACCACTGTTCTGACTAGGGTCTAAACCAAGCTGTTACAGAAATGGCTTGATTTTGGCCAATTTTATGTCCACATGGCTTAAGACACGGGCGTGTGTCTCATCCGTGTCTAACATACGGCCATGCGACACAGCCATGTGGCCCCTATAGGTTTTAAAGGCATTCAACTAAGGTAGTTACGCGGCCTAGCACACGGCCTGGCACACGGGCATGTGGCTTGGTCGTGTGACCCAACTCAGAGAGTTACAAAGGCACGGACACGAGCTGGGACACGACCGTATGTCCTTATTTTGATTGTTACACGGCCTGAGACACGAGTATGTGTCTCAGTCGTGTGAGTCACACAGTCTAGCCACATGCCCTGTGACCCCTACAGTTAAATTTTTCCAACTTTTTCTTAAATGTTCCAAATGTTTCTAATTTAGTCTTGAATCATTTCTAAAGTGTTTCTAAGGCCTCAAGGGCTCGATTAAGGGACGTTATGCATGTATATGTATGATTTATGCCATGTTTATGTAGAGGTACTAAATGTATATTTTAAAGTTACGGTTTTACAGTAATGCTTTATTACCCTATTCAGGCGATAGATACAGGTTAGGGGTGTTTCAACTGGAGAAAAGGTCTCATCGTAATCGATGCCTTCTTTCTGTGTGTGGTCTTTCCCTACAAGTCTAGCTTTGTGTGTTTCCACTTTCCCTTCTGCATTTCTCTTCTTCTTGTAGATCCACTTACACCCTATGGGTTTAATCCTAATTGGTAAGTCTACAAGTTCCCACATCGTAGTGAATTTCATAGAATTCATCTTGACATCCATAGCGTGTTTTTAGAGCTAGGAATCAACGTCCTCCATAGCCTCCTCGTAAGTGAGTGGATCATTATCCTCATCATTGGCTTTCGTATAATAAATGCTACCATCATAGATGAAGAAGTCCAGTTTCTTAGAAACTCTCCCACTACGACAGATTCCCCTATCCTGTTGATCATTTGTAGGTTTTTCTACAACTTTCTTGAGAATTAAACTTGGTGATTATTCTACCACTCCCGAAAATTCCTCGAGCACCACTTTACTTTGAGGTTTAAAGTTATCCATGTAGCTTTCCTTGAGGAAAGTAGCATGAGTAGAAACTTTAATCGTATGATCTTTTGGATTGTATAATAATCCACCCTTTGTTCTTTTTGGATATCCTACCAATATGCACAATTCTGTTCTTGCATCCAACTTCTTTGCATCCTTATCCAAAACGTGTGCTGAACAACCTCATATTATAAAGTTATTTAGAGTCGGTCTCTTTCCATGCCATAGTTCATAAGGTGCCTTACAAGAAGACCTGGTTGGCACATCATTTAGAATATAGCAAGCCGTTTGTATCGCATATCCCCAGAAAGAAGTGGGAAGTTGTGAATAGCTTGACATTGAAAAAACCATGTCAAGCAAGGTTTTATTCCTTCTCTCAGCTACGTCGTTTTGCTATTAAGTGCCCGGCGCAATCAATTGGGATAAAATCCCATTCTCTATGAGGTATCCTAAGAACTCATCGGAAAAATAGTCCTCACCTTAGTTAGATCAAAAATTCTTTATGGATAAATCCAATTACTTTTCCATTTCCGCATGACACTCTCAAAATTTATCAAAGATTTTGCTTTTTTGTGCATTAGATATACATATTCATATCGAGAATAGTTGTCAATAAAAGTCACGTACTAATTGTAATCTCCTTAGGCACTGATGCTCATGGGACCACATACATCAATGTGTACAAGTTCTAAAGATTGGTTGGCCCTTGTACCTTTCGCATTAAAAGACCTCTTAGTCATTTTACCTTCTAAACAAGATTCACATTGTGGAAGACTAACTTCCTTAAGCATACTTAAGGGACCATATTTCACGAGTCTAGTTAATTTTTTCTTGGTTAAATGCCATAGGTACCGCTCATTAGAGTGAGAAGTTTTAAGTTTTTTATTCACTATTTCAGTTTGAAGCATTAAGTAGTTATTTGGTTTGATAAAGTAGAGATTGTTTTCCATCCATCCATTACAGATTAAAGAATGATTTTTGTGAATAACAATCCCTTTATTTAATGTCACGGTATAACCGTCATAAAATAAACATGCTATACAAATTAAATTTCTCTCAAAATAAGGTACATAAAACACGTTCTTTAAAACAATCTTCCTAAAATTATCAAAGTGTAAAATAACTTCTCCCACTGCTTCAGCTGAAACATAGCTCCCATCTCCAATCCGCAATAAGAGGCTCCTGTCACGCAGGCTTCTTGTTTCGCTAAACCCCTATAAAGAAACACACACATGGTTAGTGGCTTTATAATCAATAACTCAATTTTCAATTGATTTTTCCACTAAGCAAGCTTCAACCACATAGAGTTTCATACATTTTTTCTTTTCGGCTAGGTAATCCAAATACTCCTTGCAATTTGATTTTAAACTCTCTTTTCTATTGCAGAAGAAACATTTGATCTTTATAGGATATTTTGATTTCTTAGCCTTCTTCCTATCCATACGAGGTGGAACCGAAGACTTAGATAGCTTCTTATTTCCCTTAGCTTTTTGTTTCCCCTTAGAGGATGAAGGACCCATAGCTAAGTTTGCCTCATGTTTCTCCTGAGCCGGCTTAGCACTATTCAGCATCAACTCGTGGGATTATAATTCCTTCATGAGCTGAGTTAAGGTAAGTGTCTTGTTCCCCAAGTTATAAGTGGCCCTAAAACCAACAAACTCATTGGTTAAGGATTTGAACATTATTTCAATTTGAGTGTTCACGTCTAGTTTGTAACACCCCAAACCCAACCTAGAACTTAGGCCCGAATCTGGCGTGTCACATGGAAGTGTTTTTTTTTTTTTTTCAAAACCATCTTTGCGATTGTTAAAAACTTGTTTTGAGAATTACAGCCTCTTTGTTAAAACCCAAAACACTTAAGCAATTGTTATCTACTTGAAAACGTAATTATCTTTAAAAAACCCTTTTTGGTTGTGAAAACATATTTGAAATAAACAATTTACAAAAATATGACGTTTGGAAATAGAGTTGCAGAAGCATTTTGAAAACATTGCGGAAACATAGATAAAATACAAGTATTTTTGAGAGGTTGATTGATGAGTAGAAAATCGAGATAGTGAGCTTTAAAATCGTGACTTTTGAAAATGTCATAGATAATTTTGAAAGAAAATCCGAGTTAAATCATTTGTAAAAGTTTGCAATAAAACCCATTTATTAATCAATTTTGAAAACCATTATTTATATTTTTAGAAAATTCCCTTTTAAACAATTTAAGAAAAATAATAAAAACATCCCAAACATAAAGCAAAATAAAAATAGTCCAGAGGCCTTATTACAACTTTAAAACCCAAAATAGTAAAAGAAGTAAAGTAAACGGAAATAGAAATCTAAAGTTTAATAAAACCATTACTGAAGTATGGCCTCCACCGAGTCATCCATGGCCCCGAGTCCTCGTCACTGAGCATTACCTACAAGGGTTAAGAGAAGGGGGTGAGTTACAAGAACTCAGTGCATAATCCCCTTACCATCATCCACTGGGTCGGAACACATTTAGAAAAGACTTGGGCCTGAGCCCATAAAGCATAATCTTGGGCTTGAGCCCATTTAGCAATACTTTGGGCCTAAGCCCCTTTTTACATAATAATGTATCAATTATATCATGTGTATGAAATGCGATTCCCAAACCAATCCTAATAATCCATCCGCTACACACCACCCGTACCAACCAACACACCTGTGGGTGATCTTTAGTCAACACACCTGTGGGTGATCTTTAGTCAACCCACCCCGCCAACACACCAAACATAGGCATTAAGCCATTTATATCAAATTTGTGGACAAGCCACCAGATTAACAGAATTTACATGGCATTGCCATATTTCAGACTTGTGGCAGAGCCACCAAATTTATGTAGCAAAGCTACCAGAACTTCTCTTCATCATTTTCCCATCCCATGCAAATCATGTAAATGCATCATACATAGCAAATCATGATATTTACAAATATAAACAACAATAATTCAGAATTCAGAATTTTATTACAACTAAATTGGCCCATTATAACAATTTATCAAGTTGGCCAATTAAGCAAAACATCATCTTGGCCCATTTCGCAATTTATTTCAAATCGGCCCATATAGAAAATATCAAATGGCCCATATGGCAAATATCAAATGGCCCATAGAGTAAATTATTAATCGGCCCATATAGCAAATATCAAACGGCCCATCGAGAAAATTATCAAACGGCCCATAGAGCAAATTATCAATACGACCCATTAACACATTTCAATTCTGCCCTTTAAGGCAATTTATCAAATTGGCCCATTAATCAATATAACAAATTCGGCCTATTAAGGCAATATAACAATTCGGCCCATTAACACTTTGCAAATCGGCCCATTAGGGGCATTTCCATAATTTAGCCCATAAGGGCATTTTCGTAACTCGGCCCGTAAGGGCATTTTTGTAATTCAAAAATTGTACCCGCTAAGGGTAATTTAGTAATCTCGCAACCCAGGGGTATTTCGGTAATTTACCCTCCAAGGGTATTTTGGTAATTTTGCAACTTAGACTTAATTACTAATGTGGAGCCTAAAAATTGAAACTGTCCATCCGCATCATACTGACTAAATTGACTATAACTCGAGTTAGGAATCTCAAAATCTAAATCCGTAAATTTTCCTTGAAGCTAGACTCTTATATCTTCTTACTATAATTTTTCCAGAATTTTTATCTTAACCATTTAGTACATTTTATTCCTTAAAATTTCCTTTGTTTCACTATCCAATGGTTCTGACCTCTCTTACCTTAATTTCAAGCATCTCACTGTACGGTTTTCATATATTGCTCCCAATTGTTTCCAATGAAAATAGGCTCACTAAGGAATCCATACATATAAATTATAACCCATAATTCACTTTGAACAATTTTATACGATTTTTCCAATACAGATCAGGGAACCACGAAGTCAATCAGAACCAATCTAACTAAAATTAAGATATCTCAGAATATAAAAATCCTTTTCCTTATCTATTTTTCCATATTAAAATAGACACAGCAAGCTTTAATTTGATATCTCGTTCACTTTCTAATTCCCTTTCTCCTATTTTTTATGATTTTTCGAAATCACGTCACTGCCACAGATCCAAACTGTTTTATTACAAAAACATGGTTACCACTATGAACCTATGCGCGCCCGAGTGATCCCGGATGCCGATTTCCGGTTTTCTTTGGTATTTCGACCAAAACACAGAACATTCATGCAAAATTCCAGAGAAGTGTGACATTACACACCATTACAGATATGTATACGGAAAGTACGGGATTATACACCTTATTCGGAATCCGTAACACGATATTCTCCGCGGCACCTAAAGATACAATCGGTCAACAATTAGTCCAAAACCCAATTTACAACTTCATCCAAGTATTGCGATTGATTAACAATCTATATCACTTACCAACAATCCGAGTCGCTTATTACGAGAGATAGGTGTTCGACTTTACCACTATTTCCGAAAATTCACAAGTAGAGAGTATCGAGCGATTTAGTGCCTAACAACATAATCGATTAGCCAAACTTTCAATCTGATTAACACCGAATAGCGATATCGATTGGACTATGAAAAGACTCCTTACCTTAATCGATGATAATCCTGATTCCCACCAATTGGCTTATGACTACGAATGAATCGACAAGGATTTGGTATTAGGCCACCCACTAGAACTCTACGAAAAAAAGTTGATCAAATATGAGAGTAATGGAGAGAGTGATATTTCAATAAGAAACAAAGTGGAATAGCCATATAGTGATGAACATACATATTCGGCTAGAAAGAGAAGAAAATGAAAGGAGTAGAAATGAAGCCCTTACCTGATTCAATTAAGGAGAGATGTCCAACACACAAAAAAGGGGAAGATAGAAGATGATAGAAATTCGGCTATCAAAGAAAGACGAACAAAAGATGAATATTTGACCAAACAAAAGAGAAGAAAGAATGAAAAAAAAATGCACAATTGTGCTAGGAGGTTTCGGCAATGGAAGTAGCAAATTGGGAGAAAATGACACAAGATTTGCCAATAGGAAATTTGGCCAAAACAACACCAATACTTTTACCAAATGCCAAAGTAAAAATTCGGCTACCTATCTACACCCAAAAACCGTCCACATCCATTTCAATAGTGGTCAAAATTTTGGCCAACCACACTTTCCATAACACTCTCCCCTTTTTGTGCCAACATGTCCCCGATACTTGCCTTTTCTTTTGATTTCTTTCCCCAACCTCAACTTTTCCTTATTTCCTTAGCCACCTTACCAAAAATAGAGAAGTCCACCTTGCCATATATACACCTTGGCCGACACTTAGGGAGAGCATGCAAAAGTAATAGTCAAAATTTGCACACTATGGGATTTGAACCTCTTCCCTCAAAGTACTTCATATGGCACCATAACCTCTTTACTAATTGCTCACTTATGTTAGCAATTTACTCACTTATTTCCATAAGCTTTGATGCCTCTTACTATTTCTCCTTAATAGGCTTAAACACAAAATTTCACTAAGGCCCAACTTGAACTCAAAACTCTCATATAACCTCGTAATTTTCTAAAATCACCTTCTTAATAAGTCCAACTTAAAATAATGTCGTTCTCTTGTTCTCAAAATATTAAACACTCCTACGCCCAAGGCCCAATGGGCCCAATCCTACTAGGCCCAATTTCGGGATGTTACATAGTTCACCCTCATTGTCCTCCGCTTCCGCAAAGAATCCCATAAGCTTAAGCATATGTTCTTTAACCGGAGTGCCAGTTTTTATTGAGAATTCATCAAATTTGTAATAGCAGATTGTCGAGCCAATATGACTTAACCTCCGAGCAAAACTTCCAAATTTTTCATGATCTCTTTGGCAGCACAAAAATTCTCCTGTTGCTTTTGAAACACACTACTCATGCTCACTATCATATAACATAGAGAAATCGATTCCGAATCTCTCCAGCGATTTCTCGCTTTAGGCTGAACTTTACGAGGGCACATTTCGTCAAAAATGAATTTGTGTTTATCACAGCTAAGAACTATCAGCAAGTTCCGTTTCCAAATTTGAAGTTATCCCCATTTAATTTATTCTTATTAAGAATGCTAATAAGAGGAGTAGGAGACATATTTGAACTGAAAAAATAAAGATTTCACTAATTACTATCTTTTGTATTAAGAAAATATTTTTCATTTTAGCAACATATCGAGAATGCAATATGATGCATGCGTCTTGTATTAAAACCTTAAAAAAATTTGTTACTACGATCATTCTCACACCCATCAACCATGTCGCCTTGGGGTCCCATGATTAACTAGTAAGAACATGGATTAAATTGAACCAATTCGTGAATCTTAATTCTCAGGACTCCACACGAACTAACGATCTTTAACGTTTGGTCATCATCTTTAGCTTAAATATCATTTCTTGGGAAACTATTTAATAAGAGATGATCTTGAGTGTGAAACCATTGACTCAACACTCATCATGAACAAGCTTTCATTTGTGAGTTATCTTGGGACAATCTCTCTAAATGTCATGCATGACTAGTTGTCCTTAAAAGTAAATCTCATCTAGTGAAACCTACATGACAAAGTTTACCTTGGGGCCAGGGTGGAAACTGGCTTGAAACTTTATCATGTTATCACTTAGGGATCATTAATGGAGGCTGTAGGTTTTGTTCAATGACCTTCTCCCACTCAATATTTTAAAAACATGTAAGTTTTTATATCCCAAATTTCAAGAATGATCATACAATAGCCTTAGTGGCATTCTTACCTGATCTAAATGACATGCTTCCAATATATGCATGGCATCCTATGGCAATTTTATAATATTCACATTCATTCGCAAGAATCAATTAATCATAAAAACAAACAATTTTGATTCTCCACAGTTTTTCTTTTAAGGGAAAAATCGAAGAAGTGATGTGAACCATACGCTAGGTAGGGTCCTAGGAAAGGGATGAGTCAAATTTGACCGCTTAAAAACCAAGTCTTTCCTAGCCAGAGCCAATCCTAGACATGCACCTTCTCATTACCACACTTCTCACAGTTATCGAATAACCTAAAGAAGTGAATAGAATAATACAACACATGTATTTTATCATTACCACACTTCTTATTTTTAATCGATCAATTGTGGATCATCTCAGATATATATCACAATTATAACATTACATAATATAAATATTATAAATAATTATAAAACAGATAGATAATGAGATAGATAATTAAAATAAAATTGTTAGCTAAGGTTCCCATGGTTCTATTTCTAGAAAATAAATGGAAAAATAAAATTACATAATTTTTCACCACAAGGCATTCTGTAACATCCCTAACCCGTATTCATCGCCGAATTAGGGCTATGAGGCATTACCTAACAAAACACAGTTCAGCACACTCATATAAATCATTACATGTTTACGGATATATCAACTATTTCATTCGGATTTTTGAACCAATTAACATGCATCAAAACTAAACTACTTATACTTCTTAAACATAATGTTCAAAAATACAACCATTACATGCATGACATTCGAATACCTAATTTATAAACAAATATATTTCGCTTCATAACCAAGCACATATATATATTACAACCTTCATTTATAAGACATTAGCAAACATTACCATATGGCCCAATACAATTTTGTAATTTACAAATTTTATAAGCGTTTCATTATAATGTCATTAATCATTTTTGAACACAAATGATAATTGTTAGCATATCCATTTTCTTTATTTACAAGTCAAATAATATGTCTAAATATTATACCAAAATTACTAATAAACGACTAATTCACTTATCACATATTCAGTTATCAAATTAACCTTCATAATTATACACATATTACCAACCTAAGTGTCCAACAAATCATTAATGAAACATATCATCTCTTATCAATACAAACCATATCAATATGACCAATTAACAAACAATGATGTTTTCATCACGTAGTTTATAAGCCATGCGACAATTGAATTCACATTCATTAATTACCTCAACATTTATTTCGAATCATAGTAACCTCCATCACACATATTATACAATATGGCATGCTTCTAAAATGAACTAAACACTTGACCGATTACCCATCATGAATAACACCATTATCAAGCCATATAACTCAAGCATATATACTCCATGAAATATACTTCCATAATAAGTTAATACCATGAACAAATTCACATAAATCCTAAATATCAAGATCTAACCATTAACTGAACTCATCATATATATATATATATATATATAGATAATAAGTATAACATCATTCAACCTTCAAGACTTTACTGTATGTTTCACTTAAAGAAAATATCCACAAGCATTCGAATATCACACACACACACACACGAATATATATAATGTCAAGAAGCAACTTCCAAATTAACTTATGACCAAAAGCCGAACATACATGGTTACTAGAACTAATATTAAGCACATTTAAATCGACCTCAAACATAGGAACATAGCCATTTTCGCATGGCATTTTATAAACATCTTGAACATAATAGACTTAAAAGAGTGATATAGCCTATACATGCCATAATAGTCATAGTTTACTACTTCAAAAGAGTACCAATAATAGATGATAGTATGGTGAGCTTCCGAAGTGATCCCCAAGCACAAGTCGAGCTTCCAAAAGTAACCTGTGCATTTTAAAAAAATATAACCAAAACAAAGTAAGCTTTCACAGCTTAGTAAGAATTAAGCAATTAGTTTCCATTCACCTAAGCTTATCCAAAATAAAATCAATAAATAACCTTATTCATTTATAAGCATTAGACCGAATAACCAAACCCTCCAAAGGTTGAATACATAACCACATTCTAAATAATTTATATACATAATACCTATTTAACAAGTATTCAACTTACACTTAACTTCTATTACTCTTAATTTAATAGAAATGATACTTACCTCTAATTTACTTACCAACCCCAAACTTAGTCATTCATGCATATGCATAGGATAATATACTCAATCATTCTTGTATACTTATTTGCATTTATAATAGAAGTCTTTAAAACGAACCTCACACCTGCACATTGTTAATAAGGTTTAGCAATGTCTCACACACTTATTGTTATTATAATACTTCTCGTAACGTATCGCTCACACAGAGCCGTTACTTCATGCTTATCGTAACGTATCGCTCACATAGAGTCGTTACTTCATGCTTATCGTAACGTATCGCTCACATAGAGCCGTTACTTCATACCCAATATAACTCACATATTCGGCTACATTACCAACATGTACTAACCTCACTTTGAACACATTCATACCATCATTTACTACTTCATATGCTTACTTGCATCAAGACAATTTAAACTATATGTTCTCTATTACTCAATTCAACTATCGAATCAACCTCACTTAATACAAATTTTAATCAACTTCATTGACATATTTGGCATATCCAAATTCAATACACTTATCACTCTTAAACATTTACATATTATAAAGAAATAAATTCTAATCAATTCAATTGCATAAATCTTACCTCGGATATCAACGAGTTCAACTTCCCGGTTAGTCGTTCAATTTGGTTTTTCCCCGATCCAATCCCACCTCCTTTTGTTCTTGATCTAAACACATTCAATTAAGCTCATTCAAACACATTTACATTCAATTTAGTCCTAAAACACATAAATGGGAAAATTACCATTTTGCCCTTATTATTTCACACTTTTACAATTTAGTCCTATTTGCACAAAACACAAATTACACAAAATTTGGCCACACACCTCAAGGGCTGAATGTTCATAGCATTCATACAAGTTCATGCATTTCATTTATTTCACAATTTAGTCCCCCTAAAATTTATTTTTACAATTTAATCCAAAATACTCAAATTCATCAAAAAATCTAAAGACAAAACATTTTAATTTAACACATATATTTCATAATTCATCCTTAAATAACTTAAACAACCAACTATCATCAATGGCTCAACTCATAATATTCATCAAACTCAAAAATTTAAGCATGGGTCTTGAAGATTTCTAAGCAACGATCTCAAAAACGTAAAAATTATCAAAAACCGAGCTAGAATCATACCTTGATTAAGCTTAACAATGGCCAAAAGTTTGCTTAGGTTTCTTCTTTCCTTCTTTTCTTTAGTTTTGGCTTTTTAATGGTGAAATAAAAATGATGAACACATGTTTCCTTATTATATTATTAACTTATTTTATAATATAACCTTTTAACATATAATATAATGTATATAAAAACATATCATTATAATATTAAAGCCAAATGCCGTCCACTTATAAGCAATTTGGTTAATTTACAACTTAAGTCCTCATACATAAGAAGACAAATCAAATTAACCATAATAATATAATAAAAACTACTTTTACCACTTATGCAATTCAGTCCTTTTCCTTAAATTAAACACACAAATAGGCAAATTAACTCACGAAATTTTAACACATGCTCTATCATAGATCATAGACTCAATATAAAAAATTAAAATATTCTACTGACTCGGATTCATGGTTCAGAAATCACTATTTCTATTAGGGTCAAAATTGGGTTGTTACACATTCATTGGGTTTTCAACCGCCATTACATCTTTTCCTCGTCATGGACTCCTTTTGGAAAAATTACATTTAAGTCCTATATCCGTTTCCAACTCATAAGAATTCTATGAATTTAAAAAAATATAGCCCTACATGGAGATGATAGTCCACGGTCTATTTCTTAATAACCACGACCTCAGCAAAAAGCAATTATATAACAAATATATAATATCGCATCCATTCTCATATATAACTCAAAACATGCATTTTATGTAATCAAATCATTCAAGAAGAAGAGAAATTTATTTTGACTATCTGTTTATACTTATAGATAGAACAGAACCTGGCTCTGAGCTCTGATACCAATTATTAGAAAAAATAGGTTTGGAAAATACAGTGAAAAATAAATTTAGGGAAAAACTAGAGTTTAAAAAAATTCCAAAATAAGATCTTGGTTGTGATATATAAAGTAATAAACACTTAATCAAAATTATATTTTTTCGATTCATCTAGGATGAGCACTTCGACCGAGTAGTCTTCTCCACTTTCCTCAAGCTCACATCTGTCAAGTGTGGGCTTACTTCGAATCAAAAAAAATTCACAAAAATTAATAGTGAGGTAATTTTGAAATTTCTCTAAACTTTTGGGTCAAGTTGTAAATCAAAAAAAAATGTATTTAGAGATTTTCTAGAATAATCTCTTCAGAGAAATTTCTCTCTACAACTTTCCATTGAATTCAAGTGTGTGTAAATAATGACTCAACGCTCTCTTTATATTTGGAGAGTTTAGAGGTTCAACTATAATTAAACTTAATCACTTTAATATTAAATTTAATATAATATTTATCTTGATAAATATTATATTAAATTTAATATTAAATCTTATTAAAATAATATAATATTTATCTACAAGATAAACATTAAATTAAATTTAATATTAAGATAATCATTTTAATATTAAATTAATAAAATACTATTAAAATAAGTATTAAATTTAATTTAATATTGACCTACTAAAATAATATTATTTTTGGAATAATTAATCTAAAATTAAATTCTAAGTAGAGTCCTCGTAGGAGTGTAACCTTCCACTACTCAACCACTGATGACCAATCACCGTCGACCACCGGAACACTACCATCGCAGCCGTCGGCACCACCATGTCCGGTGATGCAGGTGCAACACCCTTACAGCACCCCGAGCTGATTCGGCTGCTACCAGTTTGGTTCGGGTCAATGACGACCCGACCAGTCTGGTCTAGCTACTGGTTGGACCGTCGGCGCGATTTCAGATACTGGGCTCAACTCGACCTTTTTGGGTATTGGTCTCAATTTTGGGCTCCCGTGCCCAATTTACGATCTCAGGTCCAACTTTCAAGTTCAATTACCCATTGGGCCAATTGTCTGACTTGAAAATTAATTTCCAAAAATATCATATTAATTTTAATTGATTTGATTAATTTAATTTTACTTGATCAAAATTAAATTTTCCAAAAATCACTTAGATTTTCCAAATTAATTTTTCAAGAAAATTCTTTAATCAAATTCTCTAGTTGAACAATTCTTATGTCCACCTAATTTAATTCCACATTGAATAAATTGACTCAATTAAATTATTCCCAAAGTCGTAGAATTTTCTTCTAATTCAAATGCAGTCCAATCAAGCTTTTGTTGAGCTAGCGAATGGACCAATTGGACATATACAATTAGGCTCTAGTGATTGCAATTATGTCCAGAAGCATCATTTTGATAATTCGCAATTACTTAATCATGGAGTCAGTCCACAAGAAGTACCATGATTGAAAACTTCTTACTGTATACTCTTTACGAAAGCAATTCATCTAACTGTTTTGTCCAATAACTTCATCATATGTGTGTTACCCTTATATGATATCCTTGATTCCTTTGAGTCAAATCCGTTCACTCAATACAATCCTATTTTATCTCATTGTCACTATTGTGTCTTCTTAATGATTAATATGATTACTGTCAACAAATGGCTGTGATAAATTGCTCATTTGAGAACAAGCAATCCGCGGCCACGTTCCATATTTATCAATCCACACAATGCCAATGAGAGGATATCATTAACTCTTTAATTGAGCTATGAATTCCATTATTGCTAGTAAAGCCATGTCATACACAAGTTATGTATCCAGCATACCGGCTATGGGCTTGATAATCTTTAGAGCATAAGTCTCCACTTGTATCAGAGCATATGAGTTGCATATGCATGGTTAGTGACTAACTCAGAATTTAGGTAACTCACACCGTGAACGTCACAAGTGAATTAATTAACAAGCGAATTCAGAATTAATTAATCTTGGGTCTAGTCCAATGTATCATTCTACCAATGAATATATATATGTCTCTACTCATGGAGTCAACTGCTCTGATAGCCAAGACTAGCCATCTCCCCAATGGGGATTATAGACGACATAATAATCCTTCTCAGTATTTGAATCAAATGCTCACTGTGATTCTTTTACAGGATTATGGGCTCATTTAGATTATCTACTGAAGTAAGTCATCATTCTCACAATGTAAACTTTCTTTACAATGCCACTTATCTTCAGTTTGAACTTTAGACAATCAATGAGCTAATATTTTCTTGTCATAATTTCACTAAGCATGCAAAACATAAAAGACAAAAAATACAAAAGACATAATAGTGAAATGTGAAATTAACTTTATTTATTTGTTCATCTTTTAAATAAATAGAAAATAGTTACATGTTTACTATAATATGGCACATTTCCCAACAGGTAAGGAGTCAGCGATGGCCCAAACGTGAAAAAAACATCACCTAGAAGGGGGTATCGTGATACCGAAGCATGGAAGTCGTGATACCTCTAACAGTGTTAAGATTAGGAGAATAGAGGTCATCTACAGTGGGACCGCGGTATTAGACCATGGGTATCGTGATACTAAGAACATCAAGACTCCTAATCTCAAGACTGTTATGGGTATTGCAATACCTAAGCCTGATGAGTGAAAAAAACTGAAAGGGGAATTTTATGTCCAAACAAGCTTATGTCTTCTTTTTTCTTAAGGGCAAAATGATCAATGTTAGGTTAAATGTTAGTAGGTTATAAAAAACACTTTATAAGCCTTTGAACTTGGATTTTGTTGGCTGAGCGTTTCCTTTAGTTTTTCATAGTTTTAGGGTTAGGTTTTCTTTTCATTTTTAGTTTAGGTTTTCTCTTTTCTTTTTAGACTAGATTTTATTCTTGTAGCTTTCTTTCTTCTTTCTTGTAAAAGACTTTGTAAATGAAGATAGATGAAGCTTTTTAGGTGCCATTGGTTCCATATCTGAATAAGCATTTCTTATCCTTATCTCTATATTGTGCTTATTAATTATTTGAGATTCACAACATTGTATAAATATATTTGTTTTTGATTGAGTTTATTCATAATCATAGTTATCAGTCCAGTAATAAGAAGGTATTGTACCAAATACTGTATGGAAGAAAGAGTAGAACTCTCATTTGTTGGGCAAAACTAAGTAAGAGTAAGATAGTAGGGCCAAATTTATTAGAGAAACAAAAGGAAAAGTGAAATTGATCAAAAATCATTTAAAGGTAGCTTTTGATACACAAAAATTCTCATTAGATCTTAAAAGAAAAGATATTGGATACAGTGTGGAAAAGATAAATGAATTTCCTTAGTGAAAGTGTTATGGAGATGTCATAATGCGAAATTCAGCTAAATTTCGAGGATGAAATTTCTTTTAAGAATGGGCAAAAATGTAACATCCTTAAAATTCATTAAGGTAGGAATAGTGCTAATACTAGACGACATGTGTTAGAATTTTTGAAGGAAATAAAATAGGAATTATTAGTGTTAGTAAAGAAGGTAATTCTATACCAAAAGAAATTGAAAAGACTTGTGTGTTGAGAGAAATAAGTTCGAAGTATTGACTAAATTATAAAGAAGTGAAAAGTATGGGGTTAAAGTGAGAATATTCAAAAGTTGAAGGGCTAAAGTGTAACTTCAAAAAAGTTGAAGGATCAATAATACAAATATCTCAAAAGTTCTTGTGATACAAAATTTGTAAATAAGGAATAAATTGAATAAGTGGAAAAATATAAGGGGCTAAACCACAATTTAATAAAATAATGTGATGATTCAAGGGAGAAATTGTAGAAAATGTTAAGGGTAGAATAGCCATTTCTCAAATAGGATAAATATCATGATAATTATAAGCTAGGTGTTAATTTTTTATTAGATGAAATTATTTAATATTATTTTAATAATACTTTATTAATATAATTATTAATAATTTATTTACTTATAACTAATATGAAAGAAAGGAAAATTGAATTTCTTCATTTTTCATGCTTCCAACGTGTTTGAAAAAGGAAAAGAGTGAAACTTTGTTTTTTTGCAAATTAGTCCTTTTTCATCAATTCTACCATTTTCACTCAAAAATCTTGATAATCTCCATAACCACCAAAAAGGAAAAGTGAAGTAAAGATCCTAGAAAGTTAGACTATCATCTTGGAAGGAAGAAATTGGAGTTGGAAGTGGAAGAAGTTGAGAAAGTGAAGAGATTAAAGAAATAAGAAATCCGGGTATATTCATGTTTAATTGAAGTAGGGCATAAGAAAATGATATATAACATGAGTTTTGATTATGTATTTGATGTGTTCATGGAGTAGAAATAGAGAAGAAATGATGAAAGTGTAGAAAACAAAGTGAAGGTGGTGGCAAAAGTGAGAAGGAAGAGAATTAAAACAAAATTAGTGAAATTCTACAAAATAGAGGTAAGTAGATCAAGAATCTTACCTTACTCAATTAAAGTATGCATGAATTTTATTTAATTTTTTATACTAAAATACTTAATATTTAATTATATATATGTGTGTGTGTGTGTGTGTGTGTGTGTGGAAATGTTAATATTTATTATGAAATAAATTAAAAAGAAATGAATATGAGTTTTGTCTTAACAACAAAGTGAATAGACTACGTGTAGTGAAATCAAAATAGTAAGGACTAAATTGAAAAGTATACAAAATTTTATGTGTAAATTGAAATAATATGATAAAAAGCTTAAATAAAATTTAAGTGTTAGTGAATTAATTACAAAGTGATATGTAAGTGAATTTCTAATGATACTCGAATTTCATATTGAAAAGGACCAAAATGTAAAATGAACAAAAATGATGAAGTGTACTAAGATTTTGAAATAACACATTCAAGTGTAGTGATATATAGAAGTCAAGTGAATACCAAGTGAGAATATGGTGATTAATGAAAATATATGGTAATAGGGACTAAATTGAAAAAAACTATAAAGTGAAATGAAATTTATGCAAAGAAGAATAGATAGAAAAATGACCAAAATTTGATATGTGTAATTAGATATTAATAGATAATTTTAATGAAATATTTTTGGTAGTAGGTTTTAATGCAAAGTGAAATTGAAGTGACATGTTAGTGAACATTCAATTTTATGAAATTAGTGATTAAGTTGCAAATGTGTGAAAGAGACATGTGAAATTTAACAATACTTTGAAAGTGGATATAGAATATTACAAGTCAGTGTATTATATATTTCATGTGCTAAAGAAATACTACTATAGTGTTTATTGAATTTTTATAATAAGGATTGAAGTGAAAAGAATTCAAAAGTATATAAGTTATGTTCTTAAATGTACATGTGAAACTAATTCTGTTATATTTGCCCACATAAACAAGATATGAACTAGTAGGATATAGATATCATGTCATTAAAGAAACTTTTAGCGCGTTTTCTATTCTGTTAATGCACTTCAGTGACACAATGTTCTAATAAAGCACTTTGGTGTTGTTCTATTTTGATATTGCACTTCAGTGCCACTCTGTTATGTTATTGTATCTCGGGTGCAACTTTATATTATTTTTGTATATCTTGCACATTCTATTAAGTCTATATTAGGTATTTATTAAATAAAAATAAAAAATAAAAAATAAAATAATGATTAATATAACATGTTTACGTGTAAGGGAAAGGAAATGGTAGTGAATTAAACTATATTGAATAAAATATAATAAGAAGTTTTAATGTTATTAAATTTTGAATTATATAATATAATATTCATGTACATTATTTATACTTAATTAAAGAAAAGGTAAGATTAAATCTTGTTTCATCTTGAAACTAATTAACAACTTCAACAGACATAACTAACTCAATCAAGCCTCAATCTATACACATGTGTTAAATGTGCAACATGTGTTGAATGTTATCAGCATACTCCAACATAAGGTAAGTATCATAAATGTTAGATTAACTAGAGAATACTATCTTCTCTCACTCTTGTTAAGCTTTTCATTATTTTCATAAAAGGAGTTTCTTCATTTGAAATTTTTAAAAGAAATTATAAGAAATAGCTTACATTTTAAAGTTATTTATATATAATAATATATTATATATTATAAAAATAAGAGAAATAATAATAATGTTTAAAGAAAGGAGATATAGGTTTGAAATAAGCCAAAGGCTTCCTCACCTTTGCAAATGAACAACGGTGATTCCAATACTATTCTAATTATAAGGTTGTTTCGAAATGCCAATTGTTTCAAACATTTTAAAATAAAACATTGTGTTGATGTAGTGTACTAAATTATATTATGGGTTATATATGCATTAAATGTTTTATGTACAAATGTTTTATATATAAAAATATTAATTAAATATTAATTAAGTTTTAACTTGATTGGTATTGGCATTATTGTTAGTGCAGGAGGACGTGTAGTTGAACATGCTAAAGTGCGCTATATTATGCTCAAATTTAAATTTTAATCTTTATATTTTAATTTTGACATAATTTGATACATTAATCTTTAAAATGTCATTAATTAGTTTAAATATTTTATTCTAATTAAATTGATAATATTAATTTTTAAGATTTGTTAACAACATTAAAATTTTCTATTAATTTCAAGTACATTACAATGTCTTTTTTTGTTATGTGGACATCAAATAATTTTTTTTTTAAATTTCAAAATAACACACCAATAAATTAATGGAAGAAAATAAATAAACCTGAATTTTTAATTTTAAAAATAAAAAATAAAATTTTTAAAAATAAAATTCCAAACATAAGAAGTACAAAAATTTTAAAGATATTTGAACTTTTAAATTTAATTTAATCAATAAATAACGAAACGCGAAATGTGATTGGAAACCATACTAGCAAATTGTAAAAAGAATGCCGCCCACGTAGCTTATGAGGAAGGGAACAAAACGTTTTGGCTCATCAAATGATTCAACGGCCACGATTTACAAGATAAAAACTACGCGCCCTTTAACGGTCTCACCTTATCTATACACCTCGTAGAGCGTATAGTATTTTAATTTTAATTTTAATTTTTCTGGCAAGCGCCGGAAAGTCAAAACTATCCTCAGGACTTAATTCTGCTTCTTCGTTTTTTATCGTATCCCCCCACTTTTCCAAACACTCCCCACAATTCCCCAAATTATATCTCAACGAATCCCTCTGATTATTCTTTTACAACAATTTCTATCCAAATGGCTCTCCCTGAAACAGCCGATTTCGCCCGGAATTTCTCTGTTTTGGTCAGAGTCCAAGGCCCCGTAAGCCCATTAACCTTTGCAATTTGCAGCTTTTTTTAAAAAAAATGGATGTTAATTAAATTTATTTATTTTTAATTAAAAATTTGTGTAGGATCCAAAGGGTCTGAAGATGAGGAATCATGCCTTCCACCAATACCAGTAAGTTAAATTTTTGTCTTGTGTTTGGTTTCCAATTTTTTGATTTAATTCCTTTTTTTTTTTTAATTATGGGTATTTTAGTTCTGGCAAAACGACATTGTCAGCTTCGGGCATTCTATTACCTGACACCGTTTACAACACTGAAGTGGTTAAGTGCATTTGGGACAATGATAGTGGTCAGAATTTGATGTTAGTTATGACAGTTGCTTCTCTCGTTGAGCCTTTTCTTACAATTCAACATAGGGAAAACCTTTCTCAGGTAGTAATGTTGAGCTTTTTTTGGGGTTTAATTGCTGACTTTGTTGGGATTTTGAGTTTATATTGTGCTACTCTTTGTTTCGATGCAGGGTCTACCTGAGTTGATTCCTGGTGCTCAGATTGATATTATGGTCGAGGTATAAGATAGGCAATGCCTGTTGATTAACTTGGAATGAGTTAAGTGTAATGAGAATAGTGTTATTTTCATAGGAAAATATGGGCGCAGATTCGGATGGAGGAGGTTGTCGCTGGTTTACTGCACGGCTACTGAAAATGGTGAGCATTTATAAGTTGTTAGTATGGCTACTTATGGATTTAAATGCTATAAGAACACTTAAATGAACTGTAATATTAGGTTATACTTTGTTGCACTTGAGAAATTGACTGCATATGGACTATATGATATTGATTGATGAATGGATTTTGAAGGTTGATGTTCCCATATCATCCCTTGCACTTCAATCCCTTGTCGAAGCTTCTTCTGGCTCACAAGAGCAAGGATGGGAGTTTGGTTGGTCATTGGCTTCAACTCATCAGCCTTCACTGGACAGTACTAAGACACAGGTGAGTATGAAACAAACTACTCATTTATCGTCCTTACAAAAATAAAATTAAAAAACTCCTTAATTTACCCTTGTTGGAGATCATCAGTGACCAGTTGTACATAACCATAGATCCTGGATTTTTTTTTTTCTGTGATCATGCTTGAGGAAGTTGTTTTTCCTTCATTTACCCTTGTTGGAGATCCAACAAGATCTGATGTTTTAACTTTATTTCAGATAGAGTATGACAACAAACTTTTAATGGAGCGTCAGAGGCTAGTGATGGGGAAATCGAGCAATCCTAGTCTAATGGCCAGGTCAACAACTAGAATTGCTATCCTTGGAGTTAATTTGCATTTAAATGTAAGCTTTTCTTTCACTTTTTTCTCTTTTCTTTTAATTAATATTTACTTTCAATAGTAACTGAAGCAGAAAATGTACTGTTTTGAGATTTTATGGTTTGTATGGTTATTTTTGCATGCTTTGGCTCTTAACCTCGATGTTGTGGATTATCATGAATCAGGGCCTACCAAAAATTGGAATATCACCTCTGAATAAAAGGGGAGAGTTTCTTCTGGCAATGGGATCTCCATTTGGCATCCTCTCTCCCTTGCACTTCTTTAACTGGTAATGCTTCCTCCTATGTAAATATCTTTTACGCTTTAATAAGTTAACATTGATAATAACCAACTTGTTTGCCAAAATTAGTTTTCATTAGTCCAAATACTTGGATCACTGACAGTGATCCTTGTGGAACATGAAATGAACTAATCTTTTATTGGTATTTAACTTTTACTATCAAACTATCCTAGTATAGTTCTTTACTCTCTTCTCACCATGGTATATTATTAATTATTTTGCTTGCTTATGTTCTTCGAGAGTTCTACTGTTTGACTAATGTAGCCACTTGAATCAGCATGTCAGTGGGATCTGTTGCCAACTGCTATCCACCTAAATCATCTGACAGAGCATTGCTAATGGCTGACATTCGATGTCTTCCTGGTCAGGATTTTCCCATGCTTTGTTACCTTTACTTTTTCTTTTAAAACAAATTACCTCGAACTCCTAATTATGATTTGCTATCAAATTGGCCAGGAATGGAGGGTGGTCCAGTTTTTGGTGATCAGGGCATGCTGGTTGGTATCTTGACCAGACCTTTGAGGCAAAAGACCAGTGATGCTGAGGTTCAGGTAACTTGCACATGGTTGGCTTATCCATATTCTTTAAGCTTTGTCATAGTAAATTCTTCACAACAAGTTGTAGCCTTGGGTAACAGTTGGTGATTCCATGGGATGCCATTGCAAGTGCTTGCAGTGACTTGCTGCTGAAGGAGCCACAAATTGAAGAAAAGGGGACTCACATCAACAAGGGAAACTTAAATACTGTAGGAAATGGATTATTGTCTAACAGCAATGGTTCAAATGGACACTGCTGTTACGATCATGACCATTTTAACTCACCTTGCTCTTCACTATTACCAATTGAGAAGGCAATGACTTCCATATGTCTTATTACCATTGACGATGGTGTATGGGCATCAGGTGTTGTGCTCAATGATCAAGGGCTAATACTCACAAATGCTCACCTGTTGGAACCGTGGCGATTTGGGAAAACAACTGTAAGAAGTAGTTCAAAAAAAGCAGCACCATTCTTCCTACCTGAAGAATCTGCATTTTCTGAGGAGAAAGGATATAAGAGGTACCAGAAAAGTTGCATTGGACCATTTCCACTGGCTGATCAACAGAAAGGGTACAAGTTGAAGTCAGTTTTCCATGGTCATAGAAGCATACGTGTTCGACTTGATCATCTGGACCCTTGGATTTGGTGTGAGGCGAAGGTAGTATATATTTGCAAGGGACCTTTGGATGTTGCTCTGCTCCAAGTTGATTGTATTCCTGATAAGCTTACCGCTATTATGGTGGATTTTAGTCAGCCATCATTAGGATCAAAGGCATATGTTATTGGACATGGACTACTGGCACCAAGATGTGGTAAAGCTCTTCCCTATTTATCTATTTGTTTGTGGTTGTTTCAATACATTTGAAATGAGATAATTCTGTTGTGTTTACATTACTCTTCACTTTACCCTTTTTCATTGTACGACTTGGACTTTATAAGTGGTTCTGTGAACGTTCACATCTGAAGTTTCCAATCTTAGCATCGAAGCCATCTGTTGTGTAGTTTCAAACAAGGTCATTTGGATCTCTGTTGGTTAGAGAACTTTTTTTTTTTAAAAGATGTTGGTTAGAGTGCTTAAAACTACTCGTTTACCAAATAAGGTCAAAGTATGCCATTTCAAGTATGCATTAGCTTACATTGTCCACTGACCCTGTATCTCCTAAAATTTCTTATCGATCCCTGATCGACTGCATTTTTTTTTTTTGCTGTGATGCATAGGAGCATCAAATTTTCTTAATGCTACAATGTTGAGGGACTGAGTCCCCTGGGATTGTTTCTTGTGTACTTTCATCTGAATAAACCGTTTATCTATACATTTTGTAATCTCTTATTTTCTTAAATTCAGAGTCTTTTATCCTTATTTAATTTGCAGGCTTCTCCCCTTCTGTTTGCTCTGGGGTGGTTGCAAAAGTTGTGAAAGCAGAGATGCCCTCGTATTACAAATCTTTATTGCCAGGGGTTTCACAATTTCCTGCAATGCTTGAAACAACCGCTGCTGTTCATCCCGGTGGAAGTGGCGGTGCTGTCGTCAATTCAGATGGTCGTTTGATTGGACTTGTTACAAGGTATGGTGGATAACAATTGAGCAAAAATAGGTTTAATCTCATAGTGGTTTGACATAGTTGGAAATGCTCTTTTTGACGTTACGTTGGTTGTCAGAAATGCTGTTTTGCATTTTCTTGTCGCTACTGTTTTTGTGGTCTGAGGGATGGAGTACTTGTTTGATGCTTCGTGTTTATACAAGATTGTGACATCATTTTATTGTGTGTTTCTGTTCGACTAATCCACATTTTTTGTTGTTTTTTTTTTCTCATGTCTGTTGTTAAGCTTGTCGGTGCTGGCTGATCAAATGGTTTTTAATGAGTTATGTTCTTGATACAGCAATGCCAGGCACGGTGGAGGAACAGTTATACCACATTTGAACTTCAGCATTCCGAGCGCAGTTTTGATGCCTATCTTTCAGTTTGTGAGAGGTTGGTTAATTAGGATTGCGATGGTTACCATGTTTTGTGTTATTCTCCTTATACGGCTGATAAATTTAGTATTGGTTATGTAAATCCTTCTTTTCTTAAATTTATGAATTCCTTTCGTTTTTTGTCCACAGACATGAAGGACTTTTCTCCTCTGCAAAATCTTGACAAACCAAACGAACTCCTTTCGTCAGTATGGGCATTGATGCCTCCATTATCTCCAAAGCCAGGGCCTCCACTTAATCTTCCCCAGCCGATACTGGAAGATAACAACAACAAAGAGGGGAAAGGTTCTCGGTTTGCTAAATTCATAGCCGAAAAGAATGAACTGTTGAAGAGATCAGCTCAATTTGGTAAAGTGGAAGGACTCCCTAATCCGATTCTTCCTAGTAAGTTATGACCTTTGCTATATTTCTTGTGCTATATATATATGTATATATATATATATATATATATTATATTGAAAAAGATCATCCCCCGGAATATGCTGAACCAAGTTTCAAAACACCCTTGTTATGATGACTCGGGTCTTGCCGGAGTTAGCTCACGGATCATATAAACAATGGGTTTTGGGGGAAGTATTAAGGAGTCCCCTCTCACTTGTAATTACATTTCTCAACTTTACTAAAATGAAATCAAATTCCAAATGTCATTTCTTCCTGCACCCGACAAGGACGAATGTTGTTGAACTAGGTTCTGCCTGACCCAACAAAGTTTCCCAGGAATTGTTATGGCCTTCTCTCGGCTCCATTTCATTTGTCTCTACTGCTTGAGTCGAGCTCGACTTCAAACTGCTCAAACTGGTTTGAGTAAACTCAATTAAGCCTTTTTTACTTGGTAAAAAATCTTCGTGTTCAAATTTGAATTGATATTTTTTAATACTAATTAAAAAATAAAAGCGCTTGATTAGTACTCATATTCGATTCATTTGATAGCTTCGATTGAATTACTAGCATGGTATTATTATTTTCACAATTTTATTGTTGGATTTTGGGTGTGCTTGATTAAGTAAAAAAGTGAAAGAATGGAAAGAGCGAGCGGAAAAATGAAAAGAAAATAAATTTAGAGTGTGTTTGATTGAAAAGTAAAGTGAGAAGAAAGAAAATAAGATGGGCGATCATTTTCCGTCTTAATGCCTTAAACCCAATCTTTTCAAATTGAAATCCAGATGAGAGAGAAGCGCATATTAGTTCAAATTATATTTTTCAATTATTTAAGAAAATTGCTTTTTATTTTCATAGTTCTTACCAAGCACTTGTTCACCTTTCTAATTTTCTATCTTTCCAATTTTTTCTCTTGTATCAAACAAAGTTTGATTTCGTGATGTGCATCTTTTTCCAATGAAAAAGAGTGAAATGTAAGTGTGTGTTTGTTTCAGGAAAAAATTGTCATTTTTATTTTCTTGAAAAATGGAAAATAGTGAAGAATACATGTTTGATTAAATATTTTCAAAAATTTTCAAAAAAATGAAAATAAAAATACGGGAAAATTAGAGAATAAAGAAAACACATTTTCATTTTTTTTCAATAGAAAATGTATTGGGAAAATAAAAAAAGTTGAAAATAATAGATTTTTTTTAATTTTCATTTTATGCATTAAATTTATCATGGTTCAAATTCTTTAAGAAGAAGCTGTTTTATTTTTATAACCTGTAAATTTTTTTATTTAATTGCATTTTATTTTACTATTGTAATATTTTTTAATAAATTATACTTTAATTTACTTATTTAGTTATTTCTTTTTGGATAATTATTTGATACACTAATTATGAAAAGTTTTTATTTCACAATCGGATTGAGATTTTTCCAAGAGTCTTTTAAGTTATATTTTAAAAATTAAAAAATAAATAAAATATTCGTCAAAATCTCAATCCTGCTTATAGAATAAAAACTTTTTAATGTTTGTGTATCAAATAATTATTTTTTTTTCATTTTTATTTTAAAAAATACATACCAAACATGTTTTCATTATTTTCTTTATTGGAAAAATTATTATTTATCAAACATATTTTCTAATTTTCGAAAAATAATTAAAACTATTTTCTAAAAATAAAAATCTCCTCTCAAACCAAACCCTCCCTAACATTTTAGCCTCTTTTTTTTTTTGTTTTTTCTTTTAGAACTACCCACTTTTGTTAAATTATAAAAGATTCGTGAATTATAAAATTAAAACAAAATAATAAAAAGGCAAAAGATTCGCGAAGCACTTAAAATGAACAATATTAATCAGATAAGGTTAAATGGTATTTTAAAAATGTAATTGATGAATTTTTTTAATTAAAAATAAAGGTATTTCTTAAAATATATATAATAATTAAACAATTTTTTTAATCAATAACTTTGAGCATCATTAGACGGGATTCAATCATTCAAATTAAAATTTATGAACCGTTTCTATTCAATATTTCAAATTTAGAAGAGCATGTTAATCATTAAAAATAAATAAATCATGATTAAAAATAGTCATTATTCTATTGTTAAAATTAGATTTAATTATGAATTTCATCTCCCTATTTTATAAAAATTGAGAATTAATCTCTCTATTTTAATTTCTCAAAATTTAGCCTAAATGTGAAAAAGTATTAGTTATTTATGTATAAAATTATTGAATTACTGATTTTTATAAATAATAATAATTAATAATATTATCCAATTGAAGTAAAATTTTAATTTTCATAAAATATAAACACCACATAATATCTAATTTAAGTAGATGGACTACTAGTACTTTTGCAGTATATCATATTAGAACTTTACTCACTTGATATGATATTAATTGAAAAGTTCCATTTTTGTTTGCTGTAAATTTAAAAACCTTATAAAACCATTAACAGTTAAAGTTAGGAGAAAGACTAACGAAATCATATATATACATAACTTATTACACCGACTGGATTATCCATTCAAGTCTAAAACTTCATTTAAAATTTGAAAAAGTTTTGAGTAAAAATATTAGGCTCAAAATATGAGCTTGGGTAAAAAAATTAGACTCGTTTAAAATATGGGTCAAATTCGAGCTTGAACATTCAAGGCTCAAACTCAGCCCGACCCAACCCGCCTTTAAGTTTGTAATGTTTTATATTATGTTTTTTTTTTTTATATGTATTATGTAACTTATAACACAAAAAGTTAAACCTATAGTAATATATAATACTATTATAATGTAAACATTAAAAAATGTTAAGTTAACTAAATGTAAAATTTTAATAAATAATTTTTTTATAAAATCATTAAATATTAAATTTAAAATAATATATATTTAATTTTTTAAAAAATTAATATGGCTGGGGTGTAAAATGAGTTTAGGTTAACTATTTACAAATATGGATGGGCTTGGATAAAATTTTAAATTCATTTTTTGGATCGGACTAGGCTTGGACAACCGTAAAATGTGTTAATATCATACTTAGACTCGACTCAACTCGGCCCACAAACACCTCTATCCTCTATATTTGCTACAAGTGACACATTCACATTTTCTATTTTAACTTCTATATTTTTTTTATCTGTTAAAATTTTTTTAAATAATTTAAATGAAATTAAATAATTTTAATCAATTAATATTTAAAAATAAATTATTACTTTATAAAAATATTCAACCAATTCATATGTTTATTTTTAAATATAATACACTTACACAAAATATAAATTTGAAATTAAAAAAAATAACTGAGAAATATCTATAAAAACCTAATAATTGAAAATTAAATAATTCATAAAATAAAAAAAGAAACAAAATATTATAATTTGATATTTTCAATTTTAAATTAAAACTTGATGGTGAATATCTAATTTTTAATTATTTATAAATTAAAAATATTTAAATATCACAATAAAATATATTAAAATGATAATATATTAACTTTCCTATAATTAATATATTATTATAAAATGATTTTAAATAATTATTTTTTCCACCAGAATCGAAATAATATATCATTTTAAATAGTATTAAGATCATTAATCTTAATCACGTGCATCACTTAACATGCACAATATGTTTTAACTTTAATTATTTTACTGTGACATTTATATATTTTTAATACGATTTAAATAATTTTTAAATTATATTACTGTGATACTTAGTTGTTTAAAATATACCGTCCAAAAATATTAAAGTAAACCTTAAAAAAATTGAGGTAAAGTTTATTATTCTAAATATAATGATTAAAAATATATGTTATTCTAATATTTTATTAGAATGAATTGTAATATTAAAATTTTATCTAACTTTTAAATAATTAATATAGTAATTATAGTTTATCCAGTTTAAGTCCAAGTCGAGTTCGGATTGCGTTTGAATTTCACATATATATTTATATTTTTTATACATGTATTTATTTATTTTCAATATTATATCATATTTTTTTAGAAAAAGAAAATTTTTTAAATTTTAAAAGATTTAACTTGTAGGGAGAGTTTCCTTTAAAAACAGGAGTGGAACTGTGGAAGTTAAAATATACTCAAATTATTTAATAAATTTTATATAATCCTCATATACTCCAAATTTAAAATAAAAAATAATCTATAAAATACTCGTACACTCTAATTTTATTTTCTTTACTAATATATATCACATTTACCAATTTCATTCCGAAATAGGAAAATTTGTAACTTTTTATGAAAATTGTGATTTTTGACAGTTTCATTATAGGTTTTAATTATATTTGTTCTTTTTTTTATAGATATATAATGTCTAGAATTACCCATAGCCCATTTCTAACCCATAAATAGGAGGATATTGTGTTTCAGCACACTCGAACCCACATACTACTGCATTGGCAACATTACCTATGCCAATTGAGCTAAGACTCAATCAACCCTCTTAATTGTTAACATCATTTATTTACATATGATTTTTAAAAATTCTTTATGTTATTATTAAAAAAATATATTATAACACAACAATCATAAAGTAAATAATTTTATTTTTGTCTCACAAAAAAATTATTGAAATGGGTAGCAAAAGGATTTAAATAGAGAAAATCATAAAAAAAAGGATAGATAAAAGGAGACGGTATTATAGAGAGAGTGCAATTAGTAGCAATATTTTAAGTTATTTAAATAGAAGGGCAAATTATACCCATGGTCACTTTTGTTTATCTTAGGTTACATTTTTGTTACTTACGTTTGAAATGTTATGTTTTAGTCACTTACATTATCGTGTTATAATATTTTAGTCACTGAGCCGTTAATTGCTATTAACGGTGTAACGGTAAGCTGACATGACACGTTAAATCATCATTTCAAACAAAAATTTTAGGTTAAATTATATAATTGGTCCACATATTTTTTCATTTTGAGCAAATTATTTTTTTTCTTTTATGTTCTTTAAACTTTCCTTCTTCTTTTTTCATTATTATCCATTTTCTTCTATTTATCCCTTTGTAACGCCCCAAAAATTTGAATGTCTGACTGTTGAATTTCGTTATAATTAAGTCTCTGTATTTATGGCTATGTGGTCTGCTTATGTGTTTGAGGTTGGGAGTTTGAGTCGCATTTTTGGAAAATTTTATTATTTTATCCTAAGGTAACCTCTAGCATGGAATTAACAACATAAGTTTAATTCTATGTGAATCAGTGTCGAGGGTTAAACATTTATCTATGCCAGTGGTCATGTGCTTGAGTCTCGGTTTCTGCATTAAGGAATATTTTTGCTAAATGTGAGAAATCTTGTTGGTAGTTAAAATAGAATTTAAAGTTTCTCTCTCTCACTTTCCCTTTTTTCCATTCTCCTTCCTTTCTTTTTTTCTCGTTCTTAATTTCTTTTATTTTTCTTTTTAATTACGTCTGTAAAATGTCTGTCGGGACTAGTTGAGGGTCTTACATTGTTCGTTGTATCGTTGGAAGATCTCTGTGTCAATTCTATCGTAAAGTCTTTTCGTTTCTACGAGGTTTTGGTTGTTTTTGTTTTTTGGTTGAAATTGTTTTGCTACTTGAATTTCCTGTTTCAAGCGTACGTTTGGCTCCCTTTTTAGGCAAGGATCTTGTGAAAATCATTTCACCAACATGTTAGTTCCATTTTCGTGATCACATTCGAGGTGAATGTTGAAATCTGAGTGAGCAAGTTGTGTTAAAGTTTTTCGACAAAAAAACTAGTTTTATGCGTTAATTTTTGTAATTCTTTGAGAATAGTTATTGAATTGGTTATTGGATGGTCGTTCTAGGGTTCAGGGTTCCACTGCGTTGCTCCTACGTCAAAATCTACATCAAGTGCATACCGAAAACTCGTCACTTTACGAAATTTGAACGCCGAAAACCATGATTGTCGATGTCACATGGTCGTGTACCAAACAGTGTGGTAGGCCGTGTGACTCACTGTTGCTATTAGAAACCACACGGGCTAGAGACATAGGTGTGTGGTAGGCAGTATGACTCACTGTTGCTATTAGAAACCGCACGAGCGTGTGTCACAGATCCAACCAAACACACCAATATGGCATCCAGTGCCTCATCAGATAGTTCGAAGCAATAAGTGACACCTAGTGTCTCATCGGCCAAGCCCAAGTAAGTTGGTACCCAGTGCCTCATCGAATCTATCCGAAGGAATATAATGACACCCAGTGTCTCATCGACTTGAGGTCGAAGTATCCCTGAACACTTCCAATCCTATAGCATGCCAACTATATCCGACTTAGCCCGACTAGCTAATAGGGTATTCAATTCACTTTCTCAATTCACTTTCGATCAAATTCAAATCACTATTCACTTTCAATCAATATACATTTCAAATAATCACATATTTTCATCATTCAATTCAATTTGATTTAATTCAAATCACTTTTAATTTTCAATCAATATACCTTCAAATATTCACATAATTCATAATTCAATTCAATTCAATTCAATATCAATACTCACCTCAATTTTATTTACCATGCATATTAAATAAAATTGAACAATTGATAATAATTAAATTCGAATTATAGTAATACAAACTGTGATTTCTCATTTTACTCTTCGTCTACTTTCTCCTTCCCTTTCTTGCCCGATGTTTCTGGCGTGATGTTAGCTACGAAAATTAAATCAATTTAAAATTATTAATACAACATCCTTTATATCTAATAATTAGATTTTTCTATTGAACTTTTACCTTAATTTCAATTTAATCCCTTACCAAAATCATCTATTTTTCCATCATCATTTATAATTTATTCCTACTCCATATTCACTCAAACTCAAACTTAACTCTCTAATTTTCATTATAAATACCTAATTTTGAAATCCTTACAATTTAGTCCCTATTACACAAAATTTATAACTTATTTTACAATTTAATCCTTTTTTCCAATTCTAACTAGAAATTCTATTAATTCAACTCCTAATTCACACTTTTACTTAACAAAATTAGTATCTAGAAAATCTAATAACTTCCAAAATTTCAGCATATACTTAGTAATATGTTGTTCTAGAATCATAAAAACTCAAAAATTACAAGAAAATGACTTAAATTGACTTACCAATTTGAATTTGAACCTTTGAAACCCTAATTTCTTTCTTTCCTTTTTCTTTCTTCTTTCTCCCTGTTTCGTCCCTGTTTCTATTCTTCTTTTGTTTCTTTTATTTCCTTTATTAGTTTTAATTAATGATAATAATAATATATTATAATAATATAAAATATCTTTTACTTATTATTTAAGTAAATATAAATATATTTTACAAGTGTACATTGATTTTATTATTACTATTACACATGTATAGTTTAATTACTATACATTTGTCATTATTTAATTTATTTAATAATAATTATAGTAATAATAATTATAGTAATAATAATCTAATATATTAATGTATTTTTAACACATAAAAATCTTAGATTTTTATGCTTGCCTCAATTTTGACAATTGGCATAATTCTTATTTAGTCTTTTTTATTTTCTTTAATTTATAATTCAACTTTCACCCCTATTTCAATTTAGTCCTTTTTCCTAATTACTCCTAATTCGAGCTAATTCACCTATCCAAAACCTATTTGACCACTCAACTAACTTTGTAAATATTTATTAAAATATTTACGAATTCATTTTATTAAGACGGAGGCCCGACAATACACTTTTTCGATGCCCGAGAATTTTGGGTCATTACAGTCATTCTGAAAACTGATTTTTATAAACGATCGAGCTTCCGCCGATGAACCTATAAGTATTTCTACTCCATTATCATGACTAGTGGAAACACTGTAATGACTAAACTATTATATGGTTAAATACTCTAATATGAACTGGTAGGAGCATTATACTAAAGCATCTGAACTGGTCTAAGCACTCTGACATTGTAGATAAATTGATATTATGAGTTCGCGCGATAGTTGTGGACATAGGTCTCGTGGGCATCTTAGACGCCGAAGAGGAGCTCGAGCGGAGTCATCCTCTATGGGCAGTATGCCCAATTTGGAGACCAATGAGACAATTGGTACTCCTACTGCTGAGACGAGGTCCCAGACTTCGACGGCTAGGGATGATGCACTGTCTTAGGTCATGATTCGAGCATTGGAAAGGGTCGCTGGGACCCATTCTAGATCTGGAGGCCAAGGGTCAGTTACTGAGCGAATCTGGTCTAATGGTGCTAAGTTGTTTAGAGTCGTCATTTGAGTCACCCCTACCGTTGCTGAATATTGGCTAGAGGTCACTGAGCGTATTATGATCGATATGGAATGCACACCCACTCAGAAATTGAGGGGTGTTGTATCCCTACTCCAGGATGAAGTCTATCAGTGGTGGCTAACAGTTGAGCAAGGTGCTCAACCCGAACAGGTTAATTGGGACTACTTCAAGAATACCTTTCAAAGTAAGTACATGGGGGCGAGTTATGTGGAAGCTTGTTGACATGAGTTTACGAGTCTAGTTTAAGGTGATCGGTCTGTGGCCGAGTATGAGGCTGAGTTTCTGAAACTGAGTCGATATGCGCAGGATCTAGTAGCATCTGACTACGATAAATGTGTGTAGTTCAAGGAAGGGTTGCGTTATGATCTGTGGGTCCTAATACCTCCTCAGAGGGAGCGGGGTTTTGCAGCCTTGGTTGATAAGGTTAAGATAGTAGAGGAGGCGAAGTGCAATGAGTGTGAGAAGCATGACCGAGAGAGAGATTAATGTAAGACCAAGAGGGATTCGGGTCTCTCTAGTTCTGGACAACGCCCTAAAAAATGGATGAGGTTTGATAGGCCTCTGAGGATCGATGTATCAGCTGTAGTGGTTGAGATTCAACTTTGTAGCGTCTGTGGAAAGCATCATCCGAGCAAGTGCTGGAGAAAGTTTGGAGTATACCTCCGTTGTGGGTCGATGGAGTACCGAGTTAGATATTATCCTCGTCGACCAAATCAGGTGCTAGTTGTGGCACAGACTTCTATTCCAGGTCTTACTCAACCTCTGAGAGTGGTTTAGCAACTACCTAGAGGTTGTGGTACTGTCAGAGTAGGTAATGGTTATGGTAGAGGCCAGAGAGCATCGGGTAGAGGAGTAGGTTAGACTGAGGCACAATAGTTTGTACTGGTTTATGCGGTGAGACTCTGTGGGGACAGTGATGATGACGATGCCATAGCAGGTGCATTCTTTATTTACTTTATTCCGTACTTCGCTCTCATTGACATTGGGTCTACTCACTCATATATAACTAGTAATGTTTCTGCAAATCTAGGTATGTCTGTTGAAAATACTGCTAGGGAATTTTCTACGGTTAGTCCTTTGGGCCAGCCGATTCATGTTGATAAGGTATACAGACGAGTACCCTTAAAGATTTAGGGTATGGTATTTCCAGTCGACCTAATGAAGTTGTCTTTTGATGAGTTTGATCTGATTCTGGGAATGGATTGGCTCGTAGAATATTGGGCCAGTCTAGATTGTGCATCTAAGAGAGTTACTCTGAGGACAGATGAGAATAGTGAAGTTGTTATGGTCGGTGAGCGTCAAGATTACCTCTCTAATGTAATCTCTGCCCCTATAGCTGATAAGCTAATTTGGAAAAAGTACGAGCTATATCTTACCTTCGTATCTGATTCTATTATTGTAAAGCTCTCTGTATGAGATATTAGTACTGTGAGGGACTTCCCTAACGTCTTTCCCAATAATTTGCCTGGAATACTTCTGGATAGAGAGGTTGAGTTTGACATAGATTTGTTACCGAGCATCGCTCTTATGTCCATTGCACCCTACTGCATGGCAGCGAAGGAACTTGCTGAGTGAAAAGCTTAGCTCCAAGAACTTCTCGATAATGGGTTCATTCGACCGAGTGTGTCTCCGCGGGTAGCATCAGTATTGTTTGTTAAGAAGAAGGACGAATCGATGAGAATGTGTATAGATTACCGACAGTTGAAAAAGTTGATAGTAAAGAATAAGTATCCGCTACCGAGGATTGACAACTTATTTGACCAGTTCCACAGGGCATCTATTTTCTCCAAGTTTGATCTCCGTTTTGGTTACCATCAACTCAAGGTTAAAGAGACTGATGTGTAGAAAACCGCCTTTAAGACTCGTTATGGGCACTACGAGTTCCTGGTGATGCCTTTTGGGTTGACGAGAGCCCGACTACATTCATAGACTTAATGAATCGAGTGTTCCAACCATATTTAGATCAATTTGTGGTAGTCTTCATCGACAACATATTGATTTATTCCAAGACTAAGTCTAAGCATGACGAACACCTTCGTATTGTTATACAAACACTCTGAGAAAAACAATTGTATGCTAAGTTTAGTAAGTGCGGGTTTTGGTTGCAGGAGGTTTCTTTTCTAGGGCATGTAGTGACTGTTGAGGGGACCGAGTCAATCCTAAGAAAATAGATGTTGTAGTTGAGTGGAAGCAACCGAGAAATGTGTTTGAGCTTTGAAGTTTCTTGGGTTTAGTAGGTTACTACCGAAGGTTTATCGAGGGATTTTCCCTGATTGCGTCACCTCTTGTAACACCCCTAACCTGTATCCGTCGCCGAAATAGGGTTATGGAGCGTTACCAGAGTTTACATTTCAAAACTATCAAAAATATAAATCATTTACTTCACAACATCAAGCATAGAAAATTTCATCAATAACATACATATTGTCCCTTATACGAGCCCTTGATGCCCTAAAAACACAATAGAAACAAATCAGGACTAAATCAGAAACATTTAGAATTTTTTGAGAAAAGATGAAAATTTTCAAACTGCAGGGGTCACACGGCTTAGACACACGCCAGTGTCTCAAGCCATGTGGACATTCGAAATAGGGACACACGGTCGTGTTCCAGCCCATGTTCGTACTTATGTAACTCACTGACTTGGGTCACACGGCCAAGCCATTGCTCGTGTGCTAGGCCGTGTACCCTTCGAAATGGCCTCACACGCCCGTATGTCAGGCTGTGTGCTAGGTCGTGTAACACACACGGCTAATACACACGCCTGTGTCTTTACTCGTGTGGACGAAAAATAGGCCACTTTCAATCCATTTTTCTCACCCAAACATTCATTCACCTGCAACCAATTTTCCACATATAATCAAGCACTCTAAAGTGCACCAAACCATGCTATAACAAGCTATCCAATTAAGGTACATAAGCATACAACCAATGTGCCTAAAAGGCATCTCAATCACAACCATTAAACATGTATATTCAAATACATAAATTGGCCAAATTTTCAACTAACTTATAACTAAACTTATGTCATAACTTACCACTTTGTTTACCTATCAAATTCCACACCTAAAGTACCAAATATGTCGTTTTACATCTAGCACCAATAGCCATACATGTCATCTATAACAATTATATCAATTCACCACATTCAAACATATCAAAAGGCCATTTATAATATGCATTTTTATCCACCATTTGAACTTCCATCATATAGTTATCATGCACCCCAAATATACATATGTCTAAGTTATACATATTTGACCATAACTCATATATATATATATAGTTTAATTTCATACCAAGTTATACCATAATTGACCACATGCCAAAATTACATTCAAACATACCAATTTGGTTATTCAAAACACAACTTCAAATGACCATATCAACTCCAACCATCAAGGCCATCTAAATGACAGAAATCTAACCATAGCTAGATGGTTCCAACAATCAACATGTACATAAACCATATTACAATCATGCACATCTATTCAAAACCTTTCCAAAGCATACCATATCTTGACTATGTTGAGGTCAATTCATCACATATCACTTGGGCCACTCAAACATGCTATAACACATTATCAAATTAACATATATCAACAAGGCACCAAATGTACCAAGGCTACATCACCCAAAATAACATATACATGCCAAACTCATCAACTAACATTCAACTAATCATCAATCATAAGCCCACTTATACATGCCATTATAACCTTAACCAAGACATCGAAAACTATCGATATAACTGCTGGATAGTGTGATAGATCTCCGACGAGCTTCCAACCCGATCGAGCTTCCGATAATCTGAAAAGTAAAGGAAAAATAACCACATAAGCAACGAATGCTTAGTAAGCTCGTATAAACTTTAAGCATAATATTCCATCTCAACAATAAACTTTATTGAACAAACATAAACTTCTACCAATTTCATAAGGTTCATAAATCTATATAGTCATCAACCTTTTTATACGATTATATACCTTTCAAATTACTTACTTTCCATTTCATTCTCAATGCTTATCATAGGCCTGAACAAAATTGTCAATTTTCGATTCAGTGTATTTATCCATGAAATAGGTAGATTTATCTATAGCATAAATAGTTTGCTCACATTGTAACACCCCTAACCCGTATCCGTCATCGAAATAGGGTTTTAGAGCGTTACAGAACATTCAGAACATTTATTGATTAATTCAAACAAGTTACTATTCATTAACCGAGATCATTCGTAACTTCCCTTAGATGGACCCTCGAGGCCTAATACGAGCATTAGAATCAAATCGGGATTAAATCAAGAACTAAGGGAATTTTTCACGAAATTCCAAAATTTTTCAAGGTGCAGGGCTCACACGCCCGTGTGACCTGGGACACGCCCATGCTACAGGTCGTATTCAAAACTAGGAAGCTCTCTGACTTGCGCCACACGACCATGCCACAAGCCTGTGTGCTAGGACATGTGGTTAATTAATTCAATTAGAATTAGGTGCAGGTTTCACACGGCCAAGACACACACCCGTGTCACCCACACGGCTGAGACACAAGCCCATGTCTCTGCCCGTGTGCTTAATTCTGAGCATTCTGTTTTCTCGAATTTAAGGTGCATGAGACACACAGCCATGCCACATGCCTATGGGGTAGGCCGTGTGTCACACACGGTCTAAACACACCCCCGTGTGTTCACCCGTGTGGACAAAATAAAGTCATTTCCTAGCCTCATTTGTCACCCAAATTTACCATTTTCCAGCACCAAAATATACCAATTACAATCCAATCATTCTAAGCATTCAAATAAGCAAATTTCATCATTCAACATGGCCTATCATTGCATGCATACATGTTTACTATCCTACCTTGGTTCAATTCATGTGTTAAACATGATTTGATCAACTACTTAACATATACATATGGTTACCATAGCATAACATTACAAGTATATCAAAACGACCATTACTAGTCATTCCAATGGCTAGATTACAAGCATCATTTGCATTTACATGCCAATATGGCCAATATACCCTATACATGCCATTACAATCATAATTGATTACCATCATGGGCCGATGGATAGTGTGAGTGATCTTCGCTGAGCTTCCAATCCAACGAGCTTCCGATTTACTTTAAAACAGGGGAAAATAAAATTGGGTAAGCATTACATGCTTAGTAAGTTTGTATAACATGGTACTTAACTTACCATTCATCCTATTATAAGGTAACTATGTAAGGCATATTCACTTAATTTGATCTCAAGCCCTACACACATCCTCATTGCCCTTATTAGTCACATAATCCATGATAAATCAAGACATGTATAAGCTCAATCAACAATCAAGTTTCCATGCATATATGCTTTCCACAACATGTATTCATTAAGCATGTATATATCATCTCTTATTATTACAAGTATAGTTTCATAGTAGTTCGTTTCAAGTTCAGATCATTTCATGTCAGGACTTTACTCATTTTATTCGAGTATTAAGGTCACCTAGTAGTAGTACACTCAAGGTGTACAAATATATAATCAAGGACGAACACTCTCATCAAATAATTTCCATGTACAGTTATCATCTTTTCATATTTTCATACATCACTAGTCATAAATCATCATTTCCTTGTATTTCATGTAATATCCTTTTCCATGTCATATTTCATATCATATATATATATATATATATATCATTCCATGCCAATTTGTCTTAAATTCATATTTGCCCTTATCAGAGCTTTACCCGTTGAATTTATTCGAAATATCGATGGATACATAGGTAGTACACTCGAGGTATACAAATCAGAATCCGTCAATTCGTGTCCAATGGTACCTATATGGTACAATTTCAGAGAGTACACTCTCGAGCCACATATATGTAAACAACAGGATTACCAGTCCAGGCTAAATCCTTTTTACGTCATATACTCTAAAGAGCTTGATTTGGTTTACCCGTTCGAGCTAAATCCAATCCATAACATATGCTCAAGAGGACTTATATCAGGATTACCTATCCGGGCTAAATCCTATTAGAATTGAGGTCGAAAGATTACTCATCCGAGCTAAATCCTATCCACAACAAATGTAGGACCTCTTTCGTTTCGGGAAATCACATATCCATTGATTTTCCATTTATTCAACCGAGGTTTAAACACTTTTCAAGCAATATCGGGCATTTGATTATTTCATACCTCCGTAACATTTATGTAATTCAAGTGAAACTCATTCCACATTCATGCCAAGTATACAAGTAACATTCTATTCATTTACCATTTTATCGGCATTTTCATTTATCGGGCTATATCGAGTAGGTGATCATTTCACATATTTATGAAATTAATAAAATTCACAAACACGACATTTAAATCAAGTATAAAAGCATATACAATTTAGTTACACGAACTTACCTCAACAAATGTTCGTGTACATAAATCCACTAATCCGACATTTTCCTCGTTCTAACTCTGAATTTGGTCTATCCGGATCTATACGAGTAAATTTAATGTCAATTTATCACATTTTACACTTATTTGGACTCAACTTTTATCCTAGGAAAAATTATCATTTTGCCCCTAACTTTTTCATAAATTACCATTGTCCCTAGGCTCGGAAAATGAAATTCATGAAATCCGACCCTTTACCTAAGCCTAGTCGAAATATACATACAACTTTTACAGCACATACATTTCACAAATTTCAGTATTTTCCATGGATTTTCACAAATTTTCATTTTAGTCCCTAAATCAAATTTTCATGAAAAATCACTTTGTAAAAGTTATTTATCTATCATTAGTCTTTCATTTTCTACCATCAATTTCAAATTTTCAGCATATACATCATTGACTCAATTTTTATACCTTGATAACTTTTCAAATTAATCCCCCAAATAGATAGATTAGACTATCCTAGTTCTAAAAATATAAAAATCATTAAAAACGAGACTTGATTTCATACCTTATTGAGCTTGAAAAGTTTTCATCCTCTCTCCTAGGGTTTCCATGGAAATATTTGAGGAAGAAGATGAGAAAATATGATTTTTATTTTCTTTTCATCTTTTTAATTAATTAAACTTTCACTTTCCAATTTAGTCCCTGGCCTTTTTCTCATTTCCATGGATGAATCATCCAAAAATATCTACATACTTTTTATTAATGGTCTAATAACCATATAAGGACCTTAAGTTTTAAATTCCATAGCTATTTGATCCTTCTAGCTACTAGAATCCAACTTTTGCATTTTATGCGATTTAGTCCTTCTCGTAATTAAACACATAATCGGTAAAATTTTCTTTTCAAAATTTTCACACGAAATTTCTAGTATAATATGGATCATATAATAAAATAAAAATAAATTTTATTTTTCGGCTCGGATTTGTGGTCTCAAGACCAATATTCCAATTTCACCAAAATTTGGGTTGTTACACACATAAAAATACATCATTTAACTCATCAATTCTTTATCATCATCATACTATATCCCAGTATTAAACTTCCCGTTTCACTTCCTTTTCTTACCCGTTCCGTTTGCATATTACCAAGCATAGGCATAAAAATCAACCATGAATACAAGCTTAGTACAAGCCTAAATATCATTAATGCACGCATACACATATCACTTGAATTAAACATATGATGATCCATTTCCATATGCACATATTTCATTTGAATCATTTAACCTTTCCATAAACATATGCATAAGGTCAAGTGAAAGCTTACCTTTTCAATGCATAACTTCAAAATAAAACATCATACAATCCAACCAATAACTTGGCACATCAATAACACATGTTATTTCATTTAAGCTTAATTCATATGAATTTAACATGAATAACCATTATACTTGAGCATAATTCAATTGGATTTATCATCCATCTCAACATAACATATTTTTCATGTAACTCACCATTTCAAAGTCTTTCATACATACAAGTCTTGGTTCATATAGAACACTTACCATATCCTTGTAAAATTCATGCCCGTCTAATCAAATGAAATAACATCGAATAAAGGAAATAATATTTTCAGTACAACTTACCTGATACAATACATTGGCATGAAGACTGTCAGGTTCGAAGCCTGATATAACACACCAGCACAAAGCCTACTAGGCACAAAGCCTGATATAATACACCGGCACAAAGCCTGCTAGGCACAAAGCCCGAATATCACTGATACAAAGCCTGCTAGGCATAGAGCCCAAATATCACTGACACAAAGCCTGCTAGGCATAGAGCCCAAATAACACCGACACAAAGCCTGCTAGGCATAGAGCCCGAATATCTCCGACACAAAGCCCGTTAGGCATAGAGCCCTAATAACGTTACGTTTCTATTTCGCTAAGCAAGCTCCTATTCTAGTCCAACCTGAATTGGGTTAGGAGTTTGTGGTTTTTAGGGATGCATCGCACATCGGACTAGGATGTGTGTAACAGCCCGCTTTTGGGCCTAATCGGAATAGTGGTTTCGAGGCCATAAATCTGACAAGAAAAATCTTATTTTTATTATATTTTTATGGTCTACAATTTCACAGAAAAATTTCTTGAAAATTTCGACGTTTGGGCACTCAATTTAGTCAAAAGGACTAAATTGTAAACAATGTAAAAGTTGAGTTCCACATGTTAGATGTGTCCAATTGTTATGAAGTTTTAAATTAGAGGTCCTTAAATGGTAATTAGACCATTGGTTAAATTGTTGGACAAAAAAGGACATGAGATAAATGAAATAGAATATTTTTAAGTTAGGGGTATTTTGGTCATTTAGTAATTAAAAGAATTAAAAAAGCCAAAATTAAAGCAAAATTGTGTCCATCTTCAAGCTATGGTCGAATGTTGCATGAAGAAACCGTGGCTAGGGTTTTTCAAGCTTCCAAGCTCGATTGTAAGTCTGTTATATTCCCGTTTTTAATGATTTTTACGTTTTTGAAATCCTCGTAACATGATCTCTCTATTTCTACCATTTATTTGAGCTAGGGTTGATGTTTGAAAATTTACCCATATGAGAAAGTCATGTGATTTGATGTTTAGTGGTAGAATATGAATGCTCGGTGTGTAATAAACGAATTTTACTATGTAATTTTCGGTGAAATTGTCAAAAAGGACTAGTTTGTAAAAATTTGTAAAATGTGTGTAAGTGTGTGAATAAATGGAAATTATGGACTGCTATAGTTATGAAAATGGTTCGTCTATGTTTAAAATACAAGGAAATTGAATAAAAATCATTTTACGAGTCTAGGGGAAAAAGTGTAAATATGATAAAGTTTAGGGGCAAAAATATAATTTTTATATAAATATGAATTTAGGCTAATTTGAGTAGCAGGATAAATAAATGAGTTAAATTTGTTGTTATAGATCAAGGAAAATGAGATTCGGACTTAGAACGGGGGAAAATAAAGAATATGACGAATAAGTTCTTTTCACCGATTATGCTACCGAGGTAAGTTTGTATGTAAATAATGCATCGTTTTTACTTACATTTTCATATTTTGATAAATGGTATGAATTTTTGCTGAATATTTGATGTAATTGACAAAATATCGACAAGTGAGAAATTTCCCGGTTGAACCTTAGGAATAGAATAAGATACAAGTGACATATCACTAGGGACCTATATGAAATCTATGTGAAATTGTGACTAAGTGAATCTGGTGTTGGTCTTAAGTTCTACCAGTGACTGTGTATATCGGCATGTGTTGTGGATACTTGACAGCTTGTGTGAGCAGCACTGAGTAGAAACGAATGACCGACAACTTGTGTGAGCAGACCCGTGAAAGTGAATAGCTCGAGAATGAGCCTCTGTGTGAAAAATGATGTGAAGTAGCTTTGGCTACAAGTGTGGCACTTATGTGCAAACTTTCGATGTATCCAATAATATTCCGATGTGTTCAACGGGAAAATGACTAAGTGTAATTGAATGTGATTATGTGATGAACAAGTGCAGGTACATGTGTATATATATTCATAAGCAATGTGCTTGATATGTGATCGAACTTTGGTAAGGTTGATATAAAGTAAGTGTTACAATGAAGACTTGTAAATATTTGATGATGACTAGCTATTGGCATGGCTAACTATGGATATAATTTAGTGTTATATGTGTGTAAATGAGAATTAATACAAAAAAAACATGATAGAGTAAAATTTGCAATAAAATAGTTATGGGACAGCAGCAGTTATGTGTCTTTGAAAAATCACCAAAAAATGGTGAAAGTTGAATTAGAAGTTGAATAAGATATGAAATTAAATCTTATTGAGTCTATTTTCGTATAAAAGAAACGGTGTAAGCGAAAGAATTCCATATTCTGAGATATTTTAATTTTTGTGAGACAGGGTCAGAATTACTCTAGAATCCCTTATTCTAACTTTGGAAAATCACTAAAAATTGTATAAAAATAATTATAGTTTACAATTTATATGATTAAATTTCTTCATGAGCCTACCTTCAATAGAAACAAATGGGAACATCATCCGAATCTCGTACGATGAGATAATTAATTTTTAGTGAAGAAGGGTTGAAACTATCAAATAGCATAACAGGGGAGACTTTAAAGAATAAACTGTACTTATTGGCTAAACCAAAAATTCTTAAAATTTTATGGTAAGAAGATACGTGAGTCTAGTTTTTGGAAAAATTAGCGGATCTTAATTTTAAGTTCCGTAGTTCAAGATATAAATAATTTAGTGACTGTGACTTGAGTAGATAGCTTGAGATGAACATGAGTAAATGGTGGAACTATGTGTAATTATGATTGTATTATCTTAAGAACATATTGTGAAGATTTATAAAAGCTTGTTAATAATTCACTTATTATTTACATACCTACTTACTAAGCTATAATACTTACCCCCCTTCCTTTCATTTTTCCTATAGTGTCACAGATGCTAGCTCGAGTTGGAGATCGTCGGAGATTCTATCACACTAACAAGTTATTGATTGGTATTGTATCAACAATCTTCAAGTATTTTTAAGTCTATGGCATGTATAGGGACTTGATTATGTCTATATGTTATTATGAGTTGGCCTAGAAAGTTGGCCTAGAAAGTTGGCCTATGCTATTTGATAGTTATTGTTGTATAAGGTCATTTAATGTGGCCAATATTTGTTATGTTATAAGTCTATGATGATGCATTTCAGGGATTTGTATGCTTGCATGTGAATGGTTAAGAGAGTGTGTGTGTGTGTGTGTGTGTGGTTATGCATGATGAATGTGGTTTGTAAATGGTATGTGGATGTCTTAGTGTGGATGTTTGAATGCTTAATAATACCATGTTGTGTGATGATAAATTTGTATAAATGTATAATTGTTTTGGAGTGGCAAAGGGTTTGGTAAATAGCCTTACTTGTGGCTACACGGGCAGCCACACCGCCATGTGCCCAGGGTACGTGAAGTCTGCACTTGATTTTTGGAAATTCAGAACACCACACGGGCGTATGCCCCTGTTTTTCAAGAAATTTTCTAATGTTTTCCAAAGTTCTTAGCTTAGTCCCGAACCACTTTCAAAGTATGTATTGGGCCTCGTAGGTCCTATTTAGGGACTCAAATATAAAAATTTGAAAATTTTTAATTTGGATGAAATTTTATGACTCGATTTAATATGTTTACAAGTGTATGTGTTCCGGCAATGCCTCGTACCCTATTCTGGCGTCGAATACGGGTAAGAGGTGTTACAATGTTTTTTAATTGAAGAAGGTAAAGTGGTAGCTTACGCATCGCGAAAACTTAAGACACACTAGGGTAACTCCCTTACGCACGATTTTAAGCTGGCTGCAGTCGTGTTTGCTCTAAAAATTTGGAGGCATTACTTGTATGGTGAGAGGTGTATCATTTACACTAATCACAAGAGCCTCGAGTATCTATATATCAAAAAAAGTTAAATTTTATGCAACGTAGGTGGGTTGAGTTGCTTAAGGATTATGACTGTACGATAGTGTATTATCCTGGTAAGACTAATTTGGTAGCTGATGCTCTTAGCCGTAGAGCGATGGCTGAACTAAGAGCGATTTTGCTTGTCTGAATTTATATAAGGATAGGGGACTTCTAGTTGAACTATAGGTTAAACTAACGTGGGTTGAATAGACTCGAGTTAAACAGTTAAGTGATGAGTCTTTAGTTCAGCGTCTGTAATAGATTGATTCGAGTGAAACTTCATATTTTAGTTTGAACAACAACAAAGTTTTGTGTTTCAGGGTTCGAATTTGTGTGCCTAATGATAAGGAGTTGAGGCGATTGATTCTACAGGAGGCTCATAGTAGCCCTTATGCTATGTGTCCTGGTGGGAAAAAATGTATCGAGACCTCCGAGAACTTTATTGGTGGCTTGATCCGAAACGAAAAGTGACTGCCCTTGTATCGCACTGTCTGACATGTCAAAAGGTTTAGGCCGAGCATCAGTTGCCTTCTGGTCTCCTTCAGCCAGTTAAGATCCCTTTGTGGAAGTGGGAACGTGTAACGATGGACTTTGTTAGTGGGTTGCCTTTAACCCCAACTAAAAAAATTCAGTTTGGGTCATCGTTGATCGATTGACCAAGTTTGCCCATTTCATTCCTATCAAAACAGGTTACTCACTACAGAAGCTTACTAAGCTGTATATTACTAAAATCGTGATACTGCATGAGATTCCAGTCTCGATTATCTCTTATAGAGATCCACGTTTCACGTTTCGGTCTTGGAAGAAGCTTCATGAGGCATTAGGCACCTGACTCGATTTCAGTATTACATATCACCCTCAAACCGAGAGACAGTCTGAGCGAATTATTCAGGTCCTAGAAAATATGCTTTGAGGTTGTGTAATAAATTTCTAGGGCGTTGGGAAGATTACTTACCGTCAGCTGAGTTTGCGTACAATAACAACTTCCAGTCTATTATTTAGATGGCACCTTATGAGGCTCTGTATGGTCGTAAGTGTCGTATTCCGCTGTGTTGGACTGAGTTAAGTGAATGTTAGATATTGGGTCCAGAGCTAGTTTCTAAAATTGAGAATACTGTTAAGTTGATCCGAGACCATCTTAAAGCCACTTCTGTTCGACAGAAATCTTATATCGATTTAAAGAGAAAAGATATTGAGTTTTCTATAGGTGATCAGGTGTTCCTGAAGGTATCCCCGTGGAAAAAAGTTCTCTGATTTGGATGTAAGGGCAAGTTGAGTCTAAGGTTCATTGGACCTTATTGTATCTTGAAACGTGTCGGACCTATTGCTTATCAGTTAGAATTACCCACTAAATTGGATCAGATCCATGATGTGTTCCACGTCTCGACATTGAGAAGGTATCAGTATGACCATTCGCACATCGTCCCTGTCGAAGAGATTGAGTTATGTCCGGATTTAACTTTCGAGGAGGAGCCTGTTCAAATTCTAAATCGAGATGTCAAGGTTTTGCGAAAGAAAACTGTTCCTTTGGTAAAGGTGTTGTGGCGGAAACATGGCACTGAGGAGGCCACCTAGGAACCCGAAGAGTCCATTCGTCAACAATTTTCATATTTATTTGAGTAAGGTAAATTTCGAGGCCGAAATTTTCTTTTAGGGGGAGAGAGTTGTAACGCCCAAAAAATTTGAATGTTTGACTGTTGAATTTCGTTATAATTAAGTCTCTGTATCTGTGGTTATGTGCTTTGCTTATGTGTCTGAGGTTGGGAGTTCAAGTCGCATCTTTGGAAAATTTTGCTATTTTATCCTAAGGTAACCTTTAGCCTGGAATTAACAGCATAAGTTTAATTCTGTGTGAATCAGTATCAAGAATGAGCATGCTGGTTCAATAGTTAAACATTTGTCTGTGTTAGTGGTCCTATGCTCAAGTCCCGGTGTATGCGTTAAAGAATATTTTTGCTGAATATGAGAAATCTTATTGGTAGTAAAAAATAGAATTTAATGTTTCTTTCTCACACTTTCCCTTTTTTCCATTTTCCTTCCTTTCTTCTTTTTTTTTCTCTTTCTTAATTTCTTTTATTTTTCTTTTTTATTACGTTTGTAAAGTGGCTACCGGGACTAATTGAGGGTCTTACGTTGTTCGTTGTATCGTTGGAGGAGCTTTGTGTAAGTTCTGTCGTAAATTCTTTTCGTTTCTATGAGTTTTTGGATGTTTTTATTCTTTGGTTGAAATTGTTTTGCTACTCAAATTTCCTGTTTTAAGCGTACATTTGACTCCATTTTTAGACAAGGATCTTGCGGAAATCGTTTAACCAACACGTTAGTTCCATTTTCGGGATCACGTGCGAGGTAAGTGTTGAAGTCCGAGTGAGCAGGTTGTGTCGAAGTTTTTCGACATTAGAGTTGGTTTTGTGCGTTAATTTTGTAATTCATTGAGAATAGTTATTGAATTGGTTATTGGATGGTTGTTCTAGGGTTTGGGGTTCCATTGCATTGCTCCTATGTCAAAAACTACATCAGGTGCATACCGAAAACCTGTCACTATACGAAATTCAAATGCTGAAAACCATGACTGTCGACGCCACACGGCCATATGGTAGGCCATGTGACTCCTGTTGCTATTAGAAACCACACGGGCCAGAGACACAGATGTGTCTCCAGGCCGTGTGACTCATTGTTTGCAATTTAGGATACACAGACCAATCATTTAGGCCGTGTGGGTCAAATAAAGGATTTATCCTGAAGCTGTAAACGTCTTCTAACGCGAATATAAGCCTTCCGTAGTGTACATACGATCTGAATTAGACCGTATAAGCTGCTATCTGATGATCTGATACTGAACTGTTGATTATATAAATGTATGCTAATTGTGATGATTGATGATGATATTGATCTGTATCACCTGACTATGAACTGAATCTGAATGATTATGTGTGCGTTCTTGACATTTGACATCTGTAATCTGTATTTGGATTGGATGGGAATTGTGTAAAGGAAGAAGTGATATGTTTTGGTTCAGTGGCTAAGAACAATTTATATGTGAATCTGGTGTTTTATCGCAATTTGATCTAGCAGCTAGTCTTCAATCACATTGAACGTGTTGCACTGACACTATATGGTGCGTAAGGCTAGATGGGTATTAAATTCCCATTAACGGAGTGTTGGGTTGGTCAGAGATAGTGTGTAGCGGATGGTGGTAGGAAAAAATGCCTCTGATTCTGATCTGTTCTGTATCTGAACTGGAACTGTTCTGTCATTCAATTGATGTGTTAAGACTGTACTGGATATTCTCTGATTCTAATTTGAACTTGAGTTTAGGAATTTACTATTATAATTGTGCTTCTAATTGAATCTATATTAATTACACAATAAGTTCATAACTCATTTTGTTGTTGACTGAATTACAGGTAACTCACAGTCCTGATCGAGTCGACGTAGTAAAAGCTCGGTCAATCCTTTATCACCCTTTATTTATATTATTAGTAATTTCAATATTTTCTTCGTATTATGACTTTCTAATATTTATGAATTATCGACGGGGTTTTTATGATTGTTATAATCTGTTAGACGGTTTTCAATTGTGTTTATAAAAGTTGGTGTTTTCCTAGTAACGTTAATGTAACTCTTTGGACTTAGTCTTAACGTCTAGGCTGGGTTTGGGGTGTTATACTCTCTGTTTTCCTACCTTCTCCATTTCTTTTAACATATCAGGAAGTCGAGTTGACAGTGAAGAAAGAAGTAGGAAGTCGAAAGCCATCACTACCTATAACCAAAACTCATAAACCGATACCATGCTTCTTTCTTCATTGCCAATTTGACTTCTTGATATGTTAAAAGAAATAAAGAAGGTAGTAAAACAGAGGGAAAAGCAGAAGGGAATGGAAAATAAAGAAAAAAAAGAAAGTTAAAAAAATATAAAAGAAAAAATTAAATTGCTCAAAACAAAAAATATGGGGACCAATTGTATAATTTAACTTAATTTTTTCTAAAATGATAATTTAACGTACCATATTAGCTTACCGTTATACCATTAATGGCAATTAATAGCTCAATGACTAAAATGTTACAACACGATAATGCAAGTGCTAAAATGTAATATTTTAAATATAAATGACTAAAATGTAAACTGAGTAAACAAAAGTGACAATGGGTATACTTTACCCTAAATAGAAATATTTTTTTAGAAATATGTAAATGTTTTAGTATTATTTAAAAATATGCCAAAGAAATTATTATTATAAATACAATATAGACAAATTTTGGTTTACCCTTTTACAATTGGTTCCCTGTTCATCACTTTTAATTAAATTCACATAAATTTTTTTTTTATAAAATTACATATTCAGCCCATTGATACTAAAAAAATTAATAACTTCATGATTTTTTAGTATTTATTTTTAATTGGAACTATTTATTATTCATTGTCAAATTTATTTAAACTATGACAAACTAAACTTCTTTAATAATTTGTATACAATTTTTAAATATATTTTTAATTAACTAATTTATTATAGTTTAAATTAAACATGAATATTTATTAAATATATTTTAATTTATAGATACAATTAACCATAGTTACTACTAGTAGTTAAGTTGTCTTAAAGCAACATAATCCGTGTCTTTCTCGCAGTCGACACGACAGGGATTGGACCAATCTCCGATGTTACTCTGACTTTCAAACTAAAATTATATAGCTTTATCAAAACAAAACCCGATGGAGGAGGTTTCCACCAAACCTACCGGTTACAAAGAGTACGTTGCAGGCTTGCTCGCCGGTGTTGCCACCGTCATCGTCGGCCATCCTTTTGATACTGTCAAGGTATAATAAAGTTGTTGCTTTGCTTTTGTCTTTTTTGGATGAAAAGATCGAAGATTTTTAAGATATGGAATGGGTCTGGACAAGTTTTGAAGATTTATACCTGTTAAGTGAACTGGTGAAGAATATACTTTAAATGAAGGGTTGGGATTGTAGGAATATGGGTACAATTGTTGAATTCAAACATTTGAATGTTGATTAGAAGCTTTTATTTGCTGGATTTGTTGACAATGCTGGCTTAGTAAATTTGTTTGTAGGTGAAGTTGCAGAAACACAATACTGAAGTTGAAGGGATTAAATACAGGAATGGCTTGCACTGTACTGTTCGGATACTTGCAACTGAAGGGGTATGCTTCTTGAAAGCCTTTATATCAATTTCAACAACCCCATTTCATTTAAACACACACATGTGCTTGTCAAATCCTATAAAAATCTTGGCATCTCTTATATATGTTTGTCGTCCTCTCCCTTTGGCATTCTTAACTTCCCGTGGAGAACTCATGTTTAAGTTTGGCAGGTTAGAGGGCTTTATAAAGGGGCAACATCATCTTTTATTGGAGTGGCTTTTGAAAGCTCGCTTGTTTTTGGCATTTATTCACACACAAAAAAGTTACTGCAGGTTCGTATTAAAGGCATTTATTCAAAACAATTCTAGGCATGTTTCTAATTAATTCGCAATTCTTTTGGCTAATGTAGGGAGGAGTTCAGAGTAGTGGGCCGCAGCCCCAAGTAATAATTCCTTCAGCTGCTTTTGGTGGAGCTATTATCAGTTTTGTGCTATGTCCCTCGGAGCTGGTGAAGGTTAGGATCTAGTTTTTATTTGCCCTTTTTACTCCGAAGCATGCATGTAACAAGGCGGAGCTTCTCCAGTGTAGGATGCAAGTTCAAGGCGCTGACTCGGTTCCGAAGTTGGGTAGCTACAGTAGCCCTCTTGATTGTGCAGTTAAAACCATAAAAAGTGACGGGGTGAGAAATACTCTGCTTTCTGCCAACTTAAATACGTTACTAGTCTAAGCTAAGGGAACACCTTTCAGGTTACAGGCATGTTTCGTGGGGGCTCTACGACATTATTGAGAGAATCTGTTGGAAATGCAGTCTTTTTTAGTGTATACGAATACGTTCGTTATTATATGTACTTACGGCTAAACATGGATTCTTCTGATCCTCACAACTTGACTGATATAGGAATTGGAATTCTAACTGGTGGTCTAGGTGGTGTTGCTGTAAGCATTCTAACATCCTTGCGTTTTGAATTTTTTAATTCGAGTTACTGTCTCTATTTGCTGATTTTTGCTCCCCATTTCTGGTCAGCTGTTTTACCTTTGGATGTGGCAAAGACTGTTATCCAGACTGCACCAGATAAAAGCTGTCAAAGAAATCCTTTTCAAGTTTTAAATTCGGTAACACGATCTGATTCCCTCATTATAGTAATGGAATTAGCCTTTCCTAGTATTGGAGCATGGTGAAGGTGATATAGATGTAATGATTTCCTTGCCTCACAGATTTACAGGAGGGCCGGAGTTAGAGGATGCTATGCCGGTTTGGGTCCTACAATAGTAAGAGCATTTCCTGCTAATGCAGCTGCAATTGTCACTTGGGAGCTAGCCATGAAGCTCCTCGGAATCAAGAACGAGTAAGGAAGTCACTTCATTCATCTAATTTCAAGAGGATTCTAATTGTAACTCATCACCGATATGATCTCAAAGCTTGAATTTTGGAAGAAATGGTGCAAAGTTTGAGCTGTGTTACCTTATCCGAATTCTTTTTGATGTCTTCTATTAGCAATCCTGGAAAGAGTATCCACATATCATTAATCCAAACCAAGGAACAAATGGTTAAACCTTAAAAGTTGGTGAGTACATTGGACAAACACGAATATATTTATTGATTGGGTACTGCCATCTCTGGTAGTCATTAAATGGCCTAAAGATGTAGGCTATAATTGATATCAATCTCACTCGACCTTTTTTATATTAAGAATAGATTGAATTTTGTTTCTGTTAATAATAATAATTAATTAATTTTTGTATATTAAATTTAAGAGTAAATTGATTCTTTTATTTAAAATATATTCTTTGTATGTAATGCAGTACACATGGCACATCACGTGTTACGTGTTATTATCTTGTTATTTCATTAATTACGCCAATTTTTAATATCACAAATGGATGAATTTTTTAATAGTAAGGAGCAATTTGCTCTTTGATTTTATTTCTTTATTTTTAAGGAAAAAATGTAAAATGTAATTTGATTCATAGTACAAAAGATTTTTGTGATACTTTCACTTTTACCTTTTATCAAACAGTAAGTTTTAAGAAAAATGAATGTGAAGGCTTTATTATTTTGAATTGATTTACATTTTTTTTATTAATTACGAAAATGACTCACTTGAAAAATTATATATGAAAATAACATGTTTGTTACAATAAACTTTACGTCATTGTCATTGGCAGATCACTCTTAATAAGTACTTAATCATTGGTCAATTTAAAAAATAAATAATTTTTTTAAGTGTCGTTGTTGCCATTGATGGCATCAGTAAAAATACGAATATATGTCATGCTAAAATATCTGTATTTTGAGGGAAAAAGAAAAAAAAGGTTATATTTTATAGGTGTTGTAGTTTTTATTGGCAATACCGACATTTTTGTTAAAAAAAAGTGTTAGCTATATTTTTAGTCTTGTCGTTGCCATTGGCAACATTGGTGTTTTGTCATAGACTTTGATATTAGCGGCATCAGTATGTTTTTAAAAAAATAATTTTTTAATGCGCGTCGTAGGTTTCTATGGCGGTGTCGAAGATTTTCTTTTAAAAAAAAAACTTTTGTCATCTATTTTCTAAAACGAAGACTTGGATCCGGTGTAAAAAAAAAATTAAGAGAAAAAATTGATATATGCTTGGATAAAATTGAAAAATCAATGGCGGGAAAGAAAACAAAAAACTTTTGAAAAAAAGTAAAAAGAAAAATTATTAGGGAGATTGAGGAAAAGTTGAAATAATAAAGAAAACGGTTAGGTAGCTGGATTATTAGCATTTAGCAACTTAATTTTGTTTCTTTTCGAAAATAATGGGTTAATGAGTTAAAAACACATTAAATACAAAAGATATTTTTTTATGGAAAATAGATGGATTTTATTCACTAAATAAATAAACGGTTTAACATGCAAACATAATAAATGATAATAAAACCAAGAAATTAAAAAAAAGGTGTTTGGGAAAATAAAAGGTTTCCTCAAGAACCGATGAAAATCTAGCCAAAAACCGGGTATGGGAACTCTTTAACGGCTTCCTATTTGCTTGTGTAAAGAAAGGTTTTGATAAGTTTTCTTCTTGTTTTAATTTTTAGTCTTTTGACAGTTCATTGCTTTTGTAATTTTCAATGTCTTTTTTCTCTTTTAATGGAAGTCATTCATTACCGTTTTAAAAAAAAAAAAAAGATGAAGATAAATTAAATAGCAAAAAATGGTCGCCGCCATTGTGAACTCTCCACTGTCGAAGGCTTTCTTTGGTCGGATTAACCACCAAGACAATCATTTCTTTTTCCTTCTATCTTTTTCATTCTAGATTCACCTTTCTCATTATTAGAGTTTCTGTAATTTTCAATGCTTTTTTATCTCTTTTAATGGAAGTCTGCCGTTGTTGTGAACTCTCCACAATTGCAGGCTTTCTTTGTTCAGATTAACCATCAAAACAATCATTTCTTTCTCCTTCTATCTTTCTCTCATTCTAGGTTCACCTTTCTCACCATTAGAGCTTCTATAATTTTTAATGTTTTTTTTTCTCTTTTAATGGAAGTCATTTATTACCATTCAAAAAAAAAAAGATATAATAAATAGCAAAAATTCGTTGCTGTCGATGTGAACTCTTCACCATTGAAGGCTTTCTCCATTTAGATTAACTACCAAAACAATTATTTCTTTCTCCTTCTATGTAACACCCATAACCCTTATCCGTCATTGGAATAAGGTTACGGAGCATTATTGAACTTTACGAAATAAATACGAGCATTTTATAACATTTAATAAACATATCAGAAACTAATCATAAAATACTCATATTGTCCCTTGTATAAGCTCTCAAGGCCCAATATACACCTTAAAAGTAAATCGGGACTAAATCAAATACTCAGAGAAATTTTTTCAAAATCTCAAAATTTTTCTTAGGAGCAAAGAACACACGCTCGTGTGGCCGGCCGTGTGACTCACACGGCCAGGAGACACGGCCGTGTCTTAGGCCGTATGGGCATTCTATGTAAGGCACACGGCCGTGTCCTAACTTGTGTATATACCCGTGTAACTCTCTGACTTAGGTCACACGACCAAATCACACGCCCTTGTGCTAGGCCGTGTATAAGGTGCAGGGGTCACACGGCCAAGCCACACACCCGTGTGCTAGGCCGTGTGCAAAAACCTGGGCATTCTGTTTCTAAATTTAAAAATGTAGGGGACACATGGCCAGTCCACGCGCCTATGTGCCAGGCCGTGTGTCACACACGGCTGAGACACACGCCCATGTCTCTGCCCGTGTGAACGTAAATAGGCCATTTTATGGCCCTTTTTCTCACCCATTCTTGACTTCAACCTATACACCTCAAATTTCATACTTATAGTGTAACGACCTCAAAAGTATGGATATTGAAAAATGAGTTATTGGGTCTCTATTTTTAGTAAACGGACTCATAAAATATTTATTAAAAATATTTACGAAGTTAGTTGTGTGTTTAATAAGGTTTTATTTAGGTGAATTTAACTTAATTAGAAGTATTTGAGAAAAAGGATTAAATTGAAAAAGGTGCAAAAGTTTAATTATAGATTAAAAGAAATTATAAAGGACCAAAATGGTAATTATGCCATTTTGTATAGTTGAGGCGGCATTGTGTAAAAAAAATCTGAGATTTTTTTTGTATATTATTATATTATATTATATTATTATATTATTATATATATAAAACAAAAAAGAAAAAGAGAGAAACAGAAACAGAGAAGAGAACGAAACAGAGAGCAGAGAAAAGAAAGAAGAAAAAGGGAAAATTGAAAGTTTGAAGCTTGGAATTTTGATTGGTAAGTTAATTTAGTCCTTCTCTTTTAATTTTGATGCTTTATAAGTTTTAGAACAAAGTTTTGATGAATTTAAGTTGAAGTTTTTGAAGTTTTAAAGCTGTTGAATATAGCATATGATGAACAAAAAGATGAATTAGTGGTTTAATTGAAAGAATTTGAAGTTAGAATTGGGTAAAGGATTTAATTGTAAAATAAGCTATAAGAAAACTGTTTTGGACAGCAGCAGTAGAGTAACTTTGAAAAATCACCAAAAATCGTAGAAGTGGAATTAGAAGTTGAATAAGATATGAAATTAAATCTTATTGAGTCTATTTTCATATGAAAGAAACAGGGAAAGCAAAGGAATTCTGTAATTTGAGATATTAATATTTTTGTAAGACTAGTTTAGAGGGATTTCGGGATCCCCTGTTCTGACTTTGGAAAATCATAAAAAAATGGATAAAAATAATTAGAGGCTTAAATTTATATGTTTCGAATCCTTAATGAGTCTATTTTCAATAGAAATAAACGAGAACATCATATGAATTTCGTATAAAGAGATAATTAATTTTTAGTGAAGAAGAGTCAGAACTGCCAGACAGCAGAACAGGGGTAACTTTGATGAATAAACTGTACTAATTGGCTAGGCCAAAAATTCTGGAAATTTTATGGTATGAAGACATGTGAGTCTAGTTTCAGGGAAAATTAACAGTTCTTCATTTGGAGTTCTGTAGATTGAGAAATAAATAATTTAGTGACTATGACACAAAAGGACAGTTTTGAATAAGTTTGAGTAAATGATTAAATTGAAATGTGAGCAATAGTAAGAAAGCATGAATTTATCATAAAATACATGTTTATTTTATTTTATAGTACAGGAAATTATTTGATTATTTTTAACATATAAATGTTATATGTTTATATGAAATTGGGGAAAAAGAAAAGGAAGGAGAGGACCGAATTGAAGGAAAATGAAAAGAGAAGGTTAAGGAGTGAAGGAAGAAGAATTTATATCACCTCAACCTTTTGTTGTAAGTACTACAAGAATTTTAAAATTATTGTTATTTATCCTTTTTGAATTATTTATGTGAATTATTTAAATATATGAGATTCAGTTTTAATGCCCAAGTAGACGGAATTTAGAACTACTGGGATATTAGTGGCATGCCATTAAGGAACTTTAGCGCGCTCTCTGATATTAGCACGTTGGTGCTCTCTGATATTAGCACGTTGGTGCTCTCTGATATTAGCACGTCAGTGCTCTCTGATATTAGCACATTGGTGTTCTCTGTTCACTTGTGCATCATAATGCACCTCTGTATCTGTTCCGTATATCCGGTGTGTTCTATAAAGTCTACTTTGGGCTAAGAAAGTGAAATGAGAACAAAAGTGAATTACTGATGTGTTAAGGTAAGATTTATACCTTACAAAAGATAAGTTAAATTTTATTAAAGCAAAACATAGTTGAAGAAACTTATATCTGAGTAGATATGCAACAATTGATTGAGTTTAAAATATTTTGTTATGATTACTTATTTAATTATTCTTGTAGTGCTTACTAAGCCTTCACTGGCTTAACGCGTTTATTTTAACGCGTAGGTACAATTAGACTAGAAGATCTCTCATCTCATCACATCTTCAAGGGCTTCAAAAGTAGGTACTATATTTTGTATTAAAATGGCATGTACATATGTAGTTCAAAGGTGTTCCCATGTGATAGGGACTAAAATGTAGATTCTTGAAATTTTATCTATTTTCAGTTACTTGAAGTATTTTGGTATATATGGAATGAATTAATAAACAATAAATATGTTAGTAAAAATGGTTGGTAAGTTAAAATATTATATACAAATGTTTTAATTAAACAGTATCTGGCCATAATTGTTTTGGCACCAAATGTAATAGTCTTATACCGGGTCTGCATGATTGAACCGGGTATAGGGGTATTACATATAGACCATAACAAGATCTCCAAAACAACCAATTTCTAGCTTTAATAAGGTTATATTATCACACAAATTCAAACATTCTAATTAGAACATAAATTAATTCACACACATAATTATTTATATCAACATGTTTTACCAATTTATTCATTACTATACCTAGGAACTATCCATCCATTAACCACATTAACACTTACACTAAACGTAAACAAAATATAATTCTTGACATTTACACAACCATTACGATCCCTATACATTCCATATAAACCATAGTATGTATAGCAAAATCTACCGAAGCAAGTTGGATAGTGTGACCCGATGTGTTGATCCAATCTCCCGACTTCTCGAAAATCTACAAAGAACATTAAACAACACAAGTAAGCTTATTGAAGCTTAGTAAGTTCGTTGGCTTTAAACATAAATCTTACCGAACATTCTATAGCAACTCATTTAAATAAAGCATTGAATATACATTTCCTGCCAATCACAACTTCAATTGATGAATTCACTTATTTCAAATCAATATCAATAATAACTTTAAGTCTTCAAACATTAATTCCATATGTCACTTACCAACTTTTGTCAAATCGAAGAACGTCTTACGGATAGGAGTACATCATATATGGAAGCTCGAAGGCTGCACAGAAGCATATAAGTGCTAAAGGAAAACCCATAAGGGTTGAACAGAAGCTCAAAAGAGCTGAACGGCAACCTAATAAGGTTAAATTGAAACTCATATGAGTTAACTGAAGCTCATGAGAGCTAAACGGAAAGTAAACACGAAAGTTCACAACAAATGTTGAACCTTGGTTTACTTGGGTAATTTGCTGTCAATTTCCTCCTTTGCACTGAATGATTGTACTCAATCCCCGTGTTCCATTCGTTTCAAACATTCAATTCAATTTCATAACTTTAACAATAATTTTATTTTGAACAATGATATGAATAAATACATAATACATTTCATCAATTTAACATATAACATTAATGATTAACCATACGAACTTACCTGGGTTAAATTGTGGAATTTGTAGTAGTTCAGGGACTATTATGCTAATTCCCCTTTTTCACGATTGTCTACGGACTCTTTATCTAAAATATAAAATTATTTATTCATTAGCATATATTTCAGTTCCAATTCACTTCACACTTAATACCCCTCAATTTTTGAAATTACACAATTATCCCAACTTTTACAATTTTTATAATTTAGTCCCTTACTAATTAATCTATCAAATAAACTATTTTTTTCTCAATTGACAATTTAGTTAAATATTCTAGGCTATCATACAACCCTTGATAAACAAAAATTTAATTCTAAATCCAAATTCTTTAATTTATCACAATTTGGTCCTAAAATCAATTTCTATCAAAATTATTATGTAAAATCATCATACAACAAAATTAAAGCTCTAAATCCATGTTAATTCATCACAAACATCCAGCACTCATCAATGGTAACTTTCAAAATTACCCATAAAAATAAAAAAAACTAATGACATAAATAGTTGGACCTAATTGTAAAAGTCTTAAAAACACAAAAATTTCAAGAAAAGAGTAAGAATTGAACTTACATGATGTAAAAAGTATGAAAAACCAGCTTTCGGAGACTCTCCTATGGTGTTTTTTTCTGAGAATTATGAAGAAATTGCTAGAAACTCTTTTAATTGTTGTTTTATTTGTTTAAATTTACAAAATTTATAATTTTGCCCTTAGTTCATATTATTTCCTTGTTTCTTCCATGTTTATGATGCCTCAGCCATTCCTTATGTGGCAATTTGCCCTTTTAGTCCTCCCTTATTTACTATTTAAGCTATTTAGTCACTATTTCTTTTGATTAACAAGTTTAGCACCTTTTTCAATTTAGTCATTTTATTTAATTAACTATCAAAACATTAAAATTTTCTAACAAAACTTTAATACTGACTCAATGACACTTTGTAAATAATTATAAAAATATTTACAGCTCGATTTATGAAATTGAGGTCTCGATACCTCGTTTTTGAAAACACTTAACTTAATACTTTCTTCTAAAACACAAATCACTATTTCAAAAGTCTTTTTCAAATCACATTTAACTCATAAATATTAAATAATAAAATTTTCGAACTCACTCGTCGAGTTTAGTGGTCTCGAACCACTGTTTCCAACACTACTGAAAATTTGGGCTGTTACATTTTACATTTCTCTCATTCTTGATTCACCTTTCTCACCACTGGAGCTTTTGTTTTTAGCTAGGTATATATCATTTTTTTTGTTCTTTTTTGAACTCATGCTTCTTCACACGGTGATGAAGGTACCAGCTTTTTTTGCACTGAATCCAGGTCTTCGTTTTAGAGAATGGATGAATTTTTTTTTTAAAAAAAAATTCTTCGGTGTTGCCATAGAGGTCGACGACACCCATTAATTTAAAAAAAAAAAAACATACCAGTGTCGCTATAACATCCTTAAAACCCCCTTGGTCATAAATAATATGAGATAAAATCTTACCGAAATAAGGTATAAGATCAGAGAAAATGAAAATTGCAATATATCAAAAGAGAGTTAAATCAAGAAGCATGACATGAAGTATTAAGGAAGGGACTAAATCGTAAATATGTGAAGTTTTTAGCTCAAGTGTAAATATTCAAAATTTAGGGGATCGAAGTGTAAAAATGAGAAAGTTGAAGGACCAAAAGTGAAAATAATTCAATTTAATAAGATATGGAATTGGCATGCAAGGACCAAATTGAATAGGTAAAGAATTGTGAGGGACTAAATCACAATTTTACCAAATTAAGTGATGATTCAAAGATGAAAGTTTCAAAAAGATCATAAAGGATAAAATGATCAATTAGCAAGAGAGAGAATTCTAGAATGTAATGATGATGTTGATGATATTTTGGTGATTTTTTTAATTAATTAGTTAATTATTATTTTATTATTATTTTACTTAGATATTTATTATTATTTTATTTAGAAAATGGTAGTATAAAAAGAAAGGAAGGATGAAGGAAATTTATCATCCTTTCAACGTGAGTGAAAGGATGAGAAAATAAGTTTTCTTTTCTTTATAATTTAGTCTTTTGCCATGAAAACCTATATTTTTACCTAAAATTTTTGAAAATTTCCTTATATATTAAAGAGAGAAGATGAAGTAGAGATTCTAGAGAATATGTTCATCAATTTAGAAGCAAGAAAATAGTAGATGAAGGTGGAGAAAATGAGAAAAAAAAAGGAAGGAGAGTGGTGAAGATGAGAAATGCATGGAAATGAAGAAATTCTTTACAAAGGAGGTAAGTTTCATACTAAACCTACTTGTATTTCAATAGATTGAATTAAAGATGTTTTGAGTAAGATGTATGAAACATATATTTAATCTAAATACTAGAAATAGAAAGTATTTGATGAAGAATAGAGACTTAAAAAACTAAATTGGTAAGAGAGAATGTGATTTGTATAGTGAAAAGTACTAAGATTAAGAAATGAATATGTAATCTACACATAAAAATAAGTGTCTAAATTGTATAGTAATCAAAGTATGGCAATTATGTGTGAAGAATGACAAATAGCGCAAAGAATCATGGAAAAGAAAATAATTTTTTCATTAAAACAGTTTGGATAGCAACAGTGACTTAACTTTGAAAATTCACCAAAAATTATAGAAATTTAATTAGAGATTGAATTAAATATTTAATTAAACCTTATTGAGCCTAGTTTCATATGGAAGAAACAATGAAAGAAACAGAATTTCATAGTTTGAGATATATTAATTTTCGTGAAACAAGGTCGGAGTGGATTCGAGTTCCCTTGTTCTAACTTTGAAAATCATAAAAAATTGTAAAAAAATTATTAGGGTTTTAAATTATTAATGAGTCTATTTTCAATATAAACAAACGGAAACATCATCCAAACCCCGTAATAAGGGATAATTAATTTTTAGTAAAGAAAGGTCGAAGCTGTCAAACAGCAGAACAGAGACAAATTTGAAGAATTTACTGTACTTATTGGCTAAGTCATAAATTCTGAAACTTTTATGGTAAAAATATATTTGAGTATAGTTTCAAAAACATCAAGCGGATCTTAATTTCGAATTTTGTAGCTCAAGATATAAATAATTTAGTGACTATGACTCAAGTGGACAACTTTGATATGAACGCATAAGTAAATAGTAGAATTATAGATAATGTTACATATAAGCATGTTATATACTAAAAGTTAAATATTCTAACAAATACATACATAAAGGATGTGGAATGGAGAGGAGGAGGGAAAAAATGAATATATATATAGTAGATGAATTTGAAATGTTTCGAAATTCCATCCAGTAAAACGGAAGAATTATAAATCTCCAAAATAATAGATAAGAATATCGCAAATAAAGCCATTGCGACACCCATCAAAGGAGTCGTTCCCCATCCAGGGGCTACCTTACCATATTCCGAATTCAATGGTTTCAAAAAATCCCCTACAACAGTTCGTCTTGGACCAGATCTAGAACTACCCTCAACGGTTTGTGTAGCCATAAATCTTATTTTGTATTCAGTGAGATCTGTTGACTTTGTATATCATTCCGCTGTAAAATAAAGTGGCGGTTATGACATTTGAATATATATTCAGGTAATGATATGTAAAAATAAATAAATAAAAATAAAGCGTGGAACTTGTAAGAAAATGGAGACGACGTCACGATGACAAATTTGCCATGTCACGACGTGGAAATCCCAACGTCGTGACGACAGTTCAGAAATTTTTATGAACTTTATAGTTTGGCCTTTGATCAATTGTGGATGTTTTAACGAGCTCTTTTAACTCATTATTAGTTCTATTGTAAATTCAATTATTATTAAAATGAGTTAATGATCTACATTAATTAAATAATATGATAAATTGATCTAAATTTTCAATAGTTGTTTCGGCAACAAATGTGACATCCTGATGCTTTGACTCGACGATCAGGTCGGGTATGGGGGTGTTACAGCTGTCAATGGCAATGACAACACCAAAAAAAAAATCTGACATGCTTTTTTTAATAAAAATGTCGATGTCGCTAATGACAATGGCAACATCTATTAAAATATAAAATTTTCCCCTCAAAATACAGGTATTTTGGTATGACATATACACGTATTTTTGTTAGTGCCGCCAATGGCAATGACGGTAGCCAAATGAATTATTATTTTTTAAACTGACCAATGATCAAGTACTCATTAGGGGTGGTGTCGCCAATAGCAACAACGACACTAAAATTTACTATAGCAAACGGATCATTTAGTACATAATTATTTAAATGGGACATTTTCATAATTAATAAAATTTTTTAGGTTAATTCCAAACAAAATCCGAATGTGAATATGTAGCTAGCATCTATAATCCAACTACATAAGCTAAATTGACAAATTAAAAAATAATTCAGAATTGGCAAAAAAAAAAAAAACAAAGAAAATGTTATTTAACTCAACCTGAACTGAAAATCAAAATCAAAGGTTCAACTAATTTGACTTTCGTTTTTTTTTTTTTTTAACATATTGGTCCCTTATGAGTTGATGGTTTGTTCCGAAGGGTCTAATGGAAAGAAAAAAATTGTCCATCAAACTAGGGTCCCCTATCGGTGTAGTCGTCTTTGGAGAGGGAAAAAAAAACCCTTGTCGGATCAATGGTAACTTGTGGGTTTTAATTGAACACAGTTATGGAATTAATCCAATTGTCCTTTGTATCTTGGGCTACATTCAAATTTAAAATATAAATACAACAGTTGCATCATGTGATTCACCATTAGTGTAGAAATGACAAGATATCATATATGTTTGATATTAAATCAAGGACCGTGTGTGAATAGCTCATTTTGAGTGTCCCATATCTGTTTTGTTTATTATGACAAAATCTCATACCCAAGTTGGGCCATCATGAACCATGCCATTGCATGTGCTGGTTTGTTCCCACATGAGACATGACCTAGTTCGACCTTTATTTATTTTTCAACATTCATCACCGTCCACAAAATTAAAATATTACAAACTATTACAAATGAAAGTACAGTAGCGTACATGATGGATTCATCGGTCATGGAATGGAATATATGGTCCTTGGAAAAGAATCCATATTCTACAAATTTGTATAATACGTTTTTTTTTTCTCTGAAAACAACAAAGAAACTCAATTGGGCAACCCCTGGGGCCTGGGATGGACAAATTTACCCTTGTTTGATGGAAAAAATGATATTTATTTAGAGGGCAAATGGGTAGTTTCTCTTTTTATGATTGAAGTGAAAGGTGGGCAAATACGTGAATAAAAAAGAAACTAAAAATGGAAAGTGAGATCTTTGTCTGCACATAACATTGAAGAGTTTGGCCTTAACGTGCTGGTTGGGTTTCTTTCATGTTTCGCAATTAAGTATATCTTGGCCACATATGGTGGGGGCAATCATCATCTCAAAGTGTGGTGTGGGTTTGTAGTAGGGCCCATTATGTTTTTTTCTTTGATAGTATAAAAAGAAGTGCAATGGTCCGTTTGTTTACATATAAAATGTACAAAAAATATTTTTTACATTTTTCTGTGTTTGTTTAACATAAATTAGTTTGGTCAACGGAAAATGACTTACAGTGAAGGTAAAATAAGTCATTTTTCTTGTAAAATAACTTACCCTTTTGAAAAGCGTAAGTCATTTTTCAGAAAAGAGCTCATCTATAGATAATTTTATTTTATATAAAAATTAACTTAAATCAAGCTTAATATTATTATATTGATAATAAATTTTATTTTTATTTTTAAAAATATTTAAAATATTATATTTTTCAATATTATTAAACATACATATTTAATTATTTATATTTAGTCTCCCTCCAAAAAAATTATTTATATTTAGTCATATAATAAATTACTAATATATAAATATAATTTATAATTTTAATAAATTATTTAATATTTCAATTTTTTTAATAATAAATTTTAAAAATAATAATTTTAAATAATATTATTCATATATTATTGAAAATATTCAATATTAATATTAAATATTTATTACAATTATAAATATATTAATAATAAATTTTGTAGTATAAAGGTTAAAATATGTCATAAGTCTATGTACATTTCACAGATTTGTAATTTAGTTTTTGTACTTTTATTTTCAATAATTTAGTCCAGTTACTTTTCAAATATGAACATCAAGTCCAATTGTTGACATCGTTAACTTTTTTTGTCAATTTTGTTGATGCCACATTTTTAAATAAAAAATACTCACTTAGTAATTATGTAATTAAAAATGACTTTGCAATGAATTTGAATTTAACATAATATTTTTAATATATGCTAAAACAATGTAAAATATAAAATTATAGCTAAAAATAAATTCAATTAAATAATAAAAAATAAAAAAATATCAAATGTATGTTTGTTTAATTGAAACAACTTTTATAAAATACATTTAAGAAATCTACCAAACAACAGAAAATATATTATACAGATTCATTTAAGCACCATAAATTATTAATTTTTTAAAAAATAAATTATTTTTCGAAGATTATTTTGAGTGAAACAAGCGGAGTAAAAATTTTACTAAAACCATTCGAACCCATCTGCGTTGGTTCTGTCTTTATTATTTCTCCACGTCATGTACGGCCATATTAGTGGAAAAGAAAAAGGCAAAAGATTAATCATCCCTTTCAACTAATAAAGTCCATCCATTTCTGTGATCACAAATATCATACGCGTAAACCAGAAACATACTTTAATATTTCATTCCAATCTTTTTTCAAATTTAATTGATATTAAAAATATTACGTACTCAGCTTTAACTTAATAAATTAAATTTGAAATTAAACGTAATATATATATATATATATATATATATATATCCTTTTTAATTAAATCGAAAGAAAGAAGGTTTTATCGTTTCAACTTTGAACTTCAGTCTGTAGGTGAGCTGTTTTGGATAACCAGTGGGTGGGTTAAATGATAGATGCGTCACATCTTTGTCCTCCCATGATGTACTTTATAAAATGTATGTATTTTGTCTTTTATATTTTTCGAAACGATGACTCAAACAGTATTAATAACATTTGTGTGAGAAAATTAAGGTGTAATGGTTATAAATATTGTTTGGGTTTTAATTAAAGGACACCCTGTACCTACTAAGCATATTAATTAATTTCCTGTTTCCTATATGTTTTGAAACTAGGTAGGTATACCTTATCATTATTTAATATGAATTATAAAAATGTTGGTTTAGAATTCAATATTAATAATAAAGTTGAAATAAAGTAAATGGGGGATTGCATTGGGGAATACCCTCTCTCCCTATAAAGGAATGTTACATAATAGTGGATATGCAAAAAGTCTCATTTTATGTTCTTTCTTTTCTTGAACTTCTCAAAGATTCATCTGTACTTCTGCTTTACCTTCCTGTCTTGTTCTTGGATTTTGAATATTTGTACCCTCCATACATATATTCTTCCTCCCCACCCTCCATTTTTTTTAATTATAAATTTGGTTTGTTTTTCAATTATAAACCAAACCCCATCACGTGAAAATTTGATTATTAACAAATAAAAAGAATAAAGTTGTTGTAATGGTAGTCACAACGTAATCTGTCAATCACTTCACAGGTAATATTTGAATCCCCCCATTAACAAAGGCTCTTTTGAGAGGAGAAATGGTGATCACTTCAACTACTAATTAATGGCCAAAAGGTTTTTTACTCTCTCTCTCTCTCTCTCTCAATAATTAGACAAAAAAAAAAAAAAAAGAGTGATGACCCCATTTTTGTTGCTTTGCATTTTGGAAGAGAATATCTATGTTGTGTTGTTATTTTACCCTAAGAACACCTCATTTCATTCTTTCTTTCCTTTTTCTTTCTTCCCTCTCTTTGGTTGCAGAATCGTGTAGATGAGAAACACATGATGATGGCTTCAACAAGTAAGCTTATGGAGAAACCAAGCCAACAAGCACAAGCCCTAAAGTGTCCTCGATGTGATTCATCAAACACCAAGTTCTGCTACTACAACAACTACAGTTTATCTCAGCCCAGACACTTTTGCAAGGCTTGTAAGCGTTATTGGACTAAAGGAGGCACTTTAAGGAATGTTCCAGTGGGCGGTGGTTGCCGGAAAAACAAGCGTCTTAAGAGGCCTGCTTCAGCCATTGCTGGTGCAACTGCAAGTCCCAGTCCTAGGCCTCAAATCGACGTTTCTTCACCCTCTACCCCCCCTATCAACATCAACCCTTTGTTTTATGGGTTAGCATCTGATACCAATCTTCCATTCCCTAATTGTTTTGATTCAAGAGTTTCTTCAGGTGTGGAAACAGTGACCAACTATGATCTGCAACCTCCTCAGCTGAATGCTTTTAGACCAGGGTTTTCTTCTGCTACTGCTATTGTGTCTTGTGATTCTGGGGATAGTGATTATGGAAATGGTAAGCAAATCCAGGACGTTATCACTTCAAATCCACTCCTTTCAACCTATTCCAATATCTTCACCATCGCTACACCAACCATTGCTTCTTTGTTAGCTTCTACACTTCACGGACACAAGTTCATTGATGGTGGCCTTGAAAACACTCAGCCGCCTACCCATTTCCAAGCCTCACCACCTTTTCGAGATCTTCACATGACTGACGATATTGGGGCAGCCATCAAAGATGTCAAAGTTGAAGAACCTCAAAGAAGAATGGAATGGAATGTAGTACAAGCTCAGCTAGAGCAAATTGGTTCATATGATCCTGTTACTGCCTGGCATGATTAACCAAACATTGGGTCCTCAGTCACTTCTCTGATCTAGCCAAAACTAAAACCTTCATCTTATTCTTCAAATGATCTCCCTTTTTCATGTTGTAGCGATTCCTATACTCATATCAGGGGTGGGAAGTAGAAAACAAGCAACCAAATATGTGTAATAAATTGACTGTTGAAGCATATACATGGAACCAAGATTGGATCCGAGCGATCATGTCAGCTGCAAGAATAATTCAGCCAATAGTTTTATTATTATATCAAAAGTTGAGAATCCCTGTACTGCGCTGAGAGGAACCTCGGATCCTCTTCATTCTCATCTTTAGGTTCATGTCCAGTATTTGGCTTCTATTTTATAGTGTATGTATATACGTTGCATGACATGTTCTTCCTTGTTTCCCCCTAATGTAATGCCACTTATTAGTATTAGGTTAGGGTTTTTTGGGTATTTGTTGCAGTATTTAGTAAAAGATCTCAAATGGACCAACTAATTATCTTTTTTTCTTTTTCAGTTTGTGGTTTTGGGTAGGTATAATCAATGGTACGGAAACTGCAATGTGTCCATTTTATTTACTGGAACTGGTATTTTGGTCAGTTTCTTCTTGTTGGTGTCACTGATATGAGCTGGTATGGCTGGCTTTTGAACTCAAGTATCATTTGATTAAATCTTAAAACTGCGAAGGCAAGGCAATACGAGTAAAGACAATGAGAAACAGTTGGAGTTATGGCATGGACTTTTAGATGGTGGATTTTAGCAGCTAGCTTGGCCGGTGCAACGAATTTTGAGTATTAATTTGGCATTTGAATATGTTGTTTTTTTCTTTTTTTTTTTTTTAGAATTTACTATAAATATTATTGCATTTGAAAGAATTTGGGGTTGAGAATGTTGTGCAAATAGGGTGAGGGAAAAATTGCCTTAAGAAGAAAGTGGAGAAACCACCTCTATTTATAATAGTACAAACTCTCCACAACTTTGTATGTTTTAGATGTGGGATTGTGTTATTTCAACAAATCTCCACCATAACAAATTTCCACATGTTCAATCTCCTTACAAAATAACATTTGATAGTGTCTCCAAATTTCAACCTTCAAATTTTAACATTGATCAAGTACAAACATAGTTGGAACTTGACTGTAGTCACAGCTTTAGTTGACATATTGATAGGGTTCTCAGTGGTTGAAGTTTTTTGGATCTTTACTCTACCTTCTTCAAGAATCTCTTGTACAAATGATACCGGACATCAACGTGCTTTGTCCTTATATGATAAACTTGATTTTTTGCTGACTGAATAGCACTCTGACTATCGCAAATGTACTTTGACATACTTTTTCTTAATTTCCAATTCACCAAGCAACCTTTGAAGCCAAATTACCTCTTTTATAACCTCTATGTGTAACACCCCTTACTCGGATTCGACTCCAGAACCGAGTACGAGGCATTACCGGACTTGAATTGCCTGAGCATAAAATTTTGGGCTATAAAAATCTTTCCAATTTAATACTTTTTCATTTACAATCATAACGTCCCTAACATGGGTCTACGAGACCTTATACACATACTCGGGATGTTTCGGAACCAACCCGAAACTTTTAAACACTTAGAGAATTTTCACCTAAACATGGGCCACACGTCCGTGGGGGAAACATGACATGCCCGTGTATCATCTCACACGCCCGTGTTCGACGCCCGTGGTCGACACTGACTTGGATCACACGGCCTAGGCACACGCCCATATGGCTGGCCCGTGGTCGTCTCTGATTAATCCACACGGTGGTCGTACGCCCGTGTGCTATAACCGTTTGACGATTTAAATTCCAAGTCTTAGGTGCAGACTTCACACGGCCTAGACACACGCCCGTGTGCCTACCCATGTGGCCAAGAACAATGCTATTTTCCAAGCCATTTAGCCACCCTCACATACATGCATTCGTACACCATCACATAATTTCACATATCATCAATTATAACTCTTGAATTATCACATTAAATCTATAAAAATGAAATCTTTATCCCATACCCGAGGGAGAACTATTTCTGATATATTACAAATGAGTTAAGCCAACATCTATGGCTATACACAATCGAACCATAAACTCTCTTAGGCCAACACATTTGGCTATCTCAACTATGACGTAATCAACTTTAAATACTACCCCTATACATGCCATAACTTATAAGGACTTAAAACCTCATACCAAGTATTTGCTCGATAGTGTGAAAACATCTCCCGTGGTCTCCAACCCGAGCTAGTTAAGCTAACCTATAAGAGACGGGAAAAGAAAAAGAGTAAGCAATAATGCTTAGTAAGTTCATAGGCAAATTGATAATCAGCTATTAATGTTCATATGATTATAATCAATCACAAGGTATTATAAGGAGTTTTACTTTTAAACTCATGGTTACCCATTCAATCATTCATAATGCTTTCTCATTCCGTCTCTTACCACGTTCTAACTATGTCTTGGGCTTAATATTAGCATTCATTAACTTATACTCCTGCACTTAACATCACATAATTACATGGTACGACACGTCGTAACTTCACAATGTACCATTCATACTACCAGTCACTCGGTGGTTTCGCACATAGCCCACCATCAATCTCTAATAGAGTGGTATCGCACATAGCCCACCATTTGATACTAAACTCGATGGTATCGCACATAGCCCATCGGTAATGAATAATAAGGTAGTAACGCACACAGCCCGCCATTAATAATATTGTTGATGGTATCGCACACAACCCACCACTAATAATTAGTAAGGTGGTATCGCACACAGCCCACCATTAATAATATTGTTGATGGTATCGCACACAACCCATCACTAATAATTAGTAAGGTGGTATCGCACACAACCCACCATTAATAATATTGTTGATGGTATTGCACACAACTCATCACTAATAATTAGTAAGGTGGTATCGCACACAGCCCACCATCATTATACATTCACGAATATATATATACATCCACATGCATTTCTCTATTTCAAATGTTCATCCGAGAACATCCTCACACACTAACATTCTTACTGAAAATTTTACAATAATCATTTGCTTTCACACAATGCATTTATAAATACAACATATGCAATTAAGATGCATCATCCACACATGACCCGCTATGGGTTTATCATATACCAATTTCACCTCAATTTAGTTCTAACACATACTTGTACCTCTCATGGTACAACCATATACATTCTCGTTTCAACATACCTGTTGAATCACTCAAATTGTTAAATAGTACTTTTGAATCTCATACATATAATCTCACATCGACATCATGCCCCCTATGGAGTCTCACATGAAATATCATATCGATGCCATGTCCTTGACATGGTCTTATTCGATATCTCACGCCGAGGCCATATTCCAAATATGGTCTTATACGGGACCTTAATTATCATCATATCTTACTATTTGCATTCCCACTATTTTAGATATAATTCTCTTGACATCTCGTCAAAACATATTTAATACATCCATAATGTATATACACATTCCATACAACATTGGAATATTAAATACTTCACTTAGAGTTGTATAATTTAGCACATGAACTTACCTCGATACCAAAAAGGGTAGAAAGGGACCTTTTTACCCACATTTCTCTTTTCTCTCGTTCTAGGTTTGAATCCCGTTTTCTTTGATCTAGAACAATAAAATTTACTCTTTTAATCACCACCCTAATCATAACACTTCATAATTCACACTTAGGCAAAAATAACTATTTTGCCCTTACACTTTGGCAAAATTACGATTTTGCCCCTAGGCTCGTAAATCATTTTTCATCACATTTTCTTATTAAAAAAACCTAGCTGAACATTTAATCTTCTTACAATTACTCACAATTCCAACTATTTCATGCCTTAAGGAACAAACTACAACTTTTGCATTTTAGTCCCAATTAGGTGTTTTCATAACAACACCTTTCACAAAAGTTGTTTCTCATCTCCTTAACATTCATTTTATTCTATAAAAATGCAGCAAACAACTTAAAAGCTCACATGGCAAATCCCTAAACTTTTTACCATAATACAAAATAGTCCCCTCTTTAGAAAGCTTAAGCTTTAAGGGTCTCAAAAGTACAATTATCTTCAAGAAATACCATCAAAGTCACTTACTTGAGTGGAGAAAAGCTTGCTGAAATTTTGAGCTTTCAAACACCCATTATTTGCTGAAAATTTCGGTGGAGGAGAAGAGAGGAAAGATGACATCTTTTTCCATTCTTTATTTTATTATAAAACATCAATTTAATCTACCAAACTTACCAACTTTGACCAAATATTAAATGCTCTTGTCCCCTTTGTCTACATGGCCGGCCAACACATTCTAGATGGTCTAATTGCCCTTTAAAGACCTCCAATTAACCTTTCATGCCTATTTGGTACCTTTAGCCTATAGAATGGAACTTTTGCACTTTATGCGATTTAGTCATTTTTCGCGATTAAGCATGAAATCGCTAAAATTAAAGCATCAAAATTTTCATGCACCCTTATAAACATGTTATAACACATAAAATAACATGAAATTTCTATAACCTCGGATTAGTGATCCCGAGATCACTGTTTCGACTAGCCCCTAAATCGGGATGTTACACTATGATTGCCTATACTCTGCTTTTGTAGAAGATAAAGCAACTATTGACTGTAAAGTAGACTTCCAACTATCTGGTGCCTTTGCAAGAGTAAACACATAACCAGTAATTGGGCGTCGCTTTTCTAGATCACCAGATTTGTAACACCCCTTACCCGTATTCAACGCTGGAATAGCGTACGAGGCATTACTAGACTTATACGCAATCAATCATACAATTCTGAGACTTGACTTTCTCTCCAAATTTAAACTTTTACTAACACTACTTAAACAAGCCTACGAGGCCCAAATCACACTTTAAGAATAGTTCGGGATCAAATCGAACTCTTTAAGAGATCCCTAAAAGTCTGAGAAAAACTTTCATTAAACAGTCCACACGCCCGCGTGGCATATCACATGCCCGGATTCTACACTCGTGTAGAATTATTTCTTAATTTGAATCTACAAGGATTTTCACATGTCCGTGTCCCTGGCCCGTGTCCCTTACATGGCCTCGACACGCCCGCGTCTTAGCCCGTGTGCGAATAACCTTGGCCTTCTATTTTTGATGTCATCATCCCATAAATGTCACACGGCCTAGGCACACGCCTGTGTCCTTCGACCGTGTGGCAGATTAAATTCCTAATTTCAGGTGCAGACTTCACACGGCCTGGGCACATGCCCATGTCCATGGCCGTGCCTTCCACACGGCTGAGACACACGACCGTGTCTCTGCCCGTGTGTTTACTACTGAGCATACTAACTTGTAAACCTAGCATGCAAGAGGACACACGGCCTAGCCAAATGCCCATGAGCTTGACCGTGTGTCACATAGGCCTAGACACACGCCCGTGTATCACACACGGCCTAGACACACGCCCGTGTGTCTACTTGTGTGGACAAGAACAAGACTATTTGCCAAGCTCTTTTTATCACCCCAACTCATACAAGTATAATTCTTATTCACCCATCAACCCATTCATGCATAACTAAACCAAGAAAACCAACATGCTACTTGTAGAATCATGAATAACCTCATATTTTCATAGATTAGTAATAAAGAGCCATCAACTATGGCCTTACACAAAAGAGTTCATCTTTGAATGAGCCAACACATTTGGCCAAAATAATATGACATACAACTAAGTCTAGTCCCTATACATTCCATGCTCAAAATGCTAAGTCTAAATATACCAAGATGTGCTGATAGTGTGGGTGATCTTTTGATTATCTTCGTATCCCGAGCTGGCTCTTTAACACTATAAAACAAGGGAAAAGTGAGGGAATAAGCTTTAAGCTTAGTAAGTCTACATGTAAACAATAAGCATCACACCATATGCTAATCAATCAAAAATATTACATACTATGTAAGAACAATTCACATTTTCATAATCATGCTTACTCATTTCAACTCTTACCACATCCCAGCCTTATATCATATACATTGCTCACATTTATTTGTGTTAATGCCCTGCACTTATCACCACAAAGCCACATGAAATATTTACCTAAACAAGTTTCTCGATGAACCCTTCGGAATGATACAAGTACTTGGTGGTTTCGTACACAGCCCACCATTAAACAATAATAGGGTAGTATCGTACATAGCCCACCAAATGATAATATAAATGATGGTATCGCACATAGCCCATCATGAATAGATAACAAGGTGCTATCGCACACAGCCCACCAACAATTACATAATTACAGATATTTGACCGTATCCACATTTCTATTCCGAGGTTCATTCGAGAAGTACTCATTTTCTATCATTTTCAATCAATCTCACCAATAAATATTTACATCCATACGATGCATCAATAGGTAACAACATATGTATTAAAGATGTATCATTTACACATAAACTTACCTTGGTGCAAAATATGTTAATATGCGGCTTAATCCGTAACCTTGCCTTTTCCCCGGTCAAGGTTGTTTCTGCGTTCTTTTTGATATAAAATATTAAAATTTACTCATTTAATAACTACATAAATCATGGAACTTCAAAATTTCTACTTAGGCAAAAATGACCATTTTGCCCTTATACTTTGGAAAATTACGATTTTGCCCCTAAGCTCGTAAATCATTTTTTATCACACTTTCTCATTAAACAAGCCTAACTGAACATTTATTACTCTTATAACAGTTCACAATACCAATCATTTCATGCATTTACTACTTAATTTATAACCTTTACAAATAGGTCCTTTTAGGTGTTTTCATGGTAACACCTTTCACAAAAGTTGTTTATCTAAAAACCATAATTAATTTTCTTCCCTAAAAACTCAGCAAACATCACAAGCACTCGTATGGAAAATCTCTAAACTTTCAATCATTTTGCAAAATAGTCCTCTCATTAGCTAGCTTAAGCTCTAGGGGTTCCAAAAGTACAAAAATTATCAAGAAAGACTTCTAAGATCACTTACTTGCAAGAGAATAGCTTGGATGAAAGTTTGAGCTCCAAAAACCTCTATTTTCACTTCAATTTTTGGTTGGAGAAGAAATGAGAATAGTAAAAGATGATATCTTCTTTATTTAGTCTTATTTTATTCATTTAGTCACCTAATATCACCAAATTTTTGACCAGTATAATGCTCTTGTCTCCCTTGTCCCTATGGCTAGCCAACACCCTCTCAATAGCCTAATTGCACATTAAGGACCTCTAATTAGATATTCCATAGCTATTAGATACCTCTAGCTTGTAAAATGAAACTTTCGTACATTATGCGATTTAGTTCTTTTTCACAATTAAGCATACAATCGTTAAAATTAAAGCACCAAAATTTCCATGCATCCTTATAATCATGCTGTAACAAATAAAATAATATTAAAAAATAATTTTATTCCCGAAACCACTGTTCCAACTAGCCCCAAAATCGTACTGTTACAACTCTCCCCCTTTAGAGATTTTCGTCCCTGAAAATCTTACCGGTAAAAAGGTTCGGGTACTGTTCTTTAATGGCTTCTACCGGTTCCCACGTAGCCTCTTCTACACCGTGTTTTTGCCATAACACTTTCACTTAAGCTATCCTTTTATTCCTCATCTGTTTAATCTCTCGAGCCAAAATCTTAATTGGTTCCTCTTCATAAGTCATGTCTGGTCGTATCTCAATTTCAGTTGGAGGGATCACATGTGAAGGATCGGAACGATATCGTCGCAACATTAACACATGAAACACATTGTTTATTCTCTCTAATTCTGCCGGCAAAGCCAACCAGTAAGCTACTGGTCCAATCCTTTCAATAACCTCATACGGCCCTATGAATTGTGAACTCAATTTGCCCTTTCGACCAAATCTCAAAATTTTCTTCCACGGGGATACTTTTAGGAATACTTTATCGCCCACCTGAAACTCGATTTCTTTCCTTTTTAAATCTGCATATGACTTTTGTCGATCTGAAGCAGCTTTCAGACTATCACGGATCACTTTCACTTTCTCTTCGGTTTCTTTAACTAGATCGACCCCATGAATTTGCTTCTCACTAAGCTCTGTCCAATACAAGGGAGTCCGACACTTGCGACCATATAAAACTTCATACGGTGCCATCCGTATACTCGACTGATAACTGTTGTTGTAGGCAAACTCAACCAAAGGTAGATATTTTTCCCAACTACCTTTCAACTCTAACACACAACATCTGAGCATATCCTCCAGAACTTGCATCATTCTTTCGAATTGGCCATCGGTTTGTGGATGGAACGCAGTACTAAAATTCAATTTCGTACCCAGGGCTTCTTGTAACTTTTTCTAAAACCTCGAAGTAAATCTTGGATCTCTATCCGAGATAATGGATATAGGCACCCCATGTAATCTCACCACCTCAGCAATATACAGCTCTGCCAACTTGTCAAGTGAGTAATCCACACGCACCGATATAAAGTGAGCTGATTTCATTAATCTATCAACAATAACCCACACAACATCTTTCTTTTCGGAGTCATAAGTAACCCCGTTACGAAATCCATCGTGATTCGATCCCACTTCCACTCGGGAATCATAACTGGCTGAAGTAATCCCAAATGTACTTGATGTTTGGCTTTCACTTGTTGACAGATCAAACACTTTGTAACAAACTCAGAGATATATCTTTTCATACCTGGCCACCAATATAACTTCTTCAAATCATTGTACATTTTTGTGCTACCCGGATGTACTAACAAGCTACCATTGTGTGCTTTTTGTAAAATTTTTTAGATCAACTCGTCATCCTTTGGTACACAAACTCTATCATGAAATCTGAAACAATAATCTAAACCAACCCGAAAACCAGAGTCATTTCTCGATTCGCACTGAGCTCTTTTAACTTGCATCTCACTATCATTCTTTTGAACTTCCCGTATCTGCTGAAGAAATAATGGTCTGGCCTTTAACTCGGCCAATATAGCACCATCATCAGACAATGCTAAGCTCGTACTCATAGCTCTCAAAGCATACAGGGATTTTCCGCTCAAGGCATCTGCAACCACATTCGCTTTTCCGGGGTGGTAATCAATTACTAGCTCATAATCCTTCAGTACTCGAGCCACCGCCGTTGTTGCAAATTCAAGTCCTTTTGGTTTATCAAGTACTTCAAAATTTTGTGATCAGTAAAGATTCGACACTTTTCACCATACAAATAATAACGCCAAATCTTCAAATCGAAAACGATTGCATCCAACTCCAAATTGTGAGTCGGATAATTCTTTTCATGCGGTTTTAGCTGTCTCGAGGCATAAGCTATTACCTTACCCTCCTGCATCAACACACAGCCAAGACCATTTAATGGTGCATCACTGTAGACCACAAGCTCATTTCCCAACTCAAGTTGTACTAAAACCGGTGCTTCAGTCAATAAAGCTTTCAGTTTCTCAAAACTCTGTTGGTATTTCTCGGTCCATTCAAACTTAACATCTTTATGTAGCAGTCTCGTCATCGGTGTAGCTATCATGGAGAGCCCTTTAACGAACCGTTTGTAGTAACCTGCTAAACCCAAAAAGTTCCTAATCTCTGATACATTCCTCGGTGGTTTCCACTCAACAATAGCCGGGATCTTACTCGGATCAACTCTAATGCCATCACCCGACACAATGTGTCTTAGGAATCCAACCTCTTGGAGCAAAACTCACTCTTGCTAAACTTAGCATATAACTACTTATCTCTTAGCGTCTGCAAAACAATTTTCAGGTGCTCTGCATGTTCACTCTCATCCCGAGAGTAAATCAATATGTCATCAAAAAACAACTACAAACTTATCCAAATACGATCGGAAGATACGGTTCATTAAATCCATAAAGATCGAATGAGCATTTGTTAAGCCAAATGGCATGACAAGGAACTCATAATGGCCATATCTCGTCTGAAATACAGTTTTCGGTACATCTTGCTCCTTAACCCTCAACTGGTAATAGCCCGACCTCAGGTCTATCTTAGAAAACACTGTAGCTCCCTTCAATTGGTCGAACAAATCATCGATCATTGGAAAAGGATACTTATTCTTCACTATCACCTTGTTAAGTTGTCTGTAGTCTATACACAATCTCATCGACCCATCTTTCTTTTTTACAAAAAGTACCGGAGCACCCCACGGTGAATAGCTCGGTCTTGCAAAACCTTTATCCGTTCACTCTTGCAACTAAACCTTCAACTCTTTCAATTCTAACGGTGCCATCCTATACGGGGCAATCAAAATAGGTGTTGTGCCCTGGACTAACTCAATACCAAACTCAACCTCTCTAACTGGAGGCAATCCGGGTAACTTTTCCGGGAACACATCTGGATACTCGCACACCACAGACATTGATTCAATCTTTACCTCTAACTCTTGAGTATTCAACACAAATGTGAGATAGGACTCATACCCTTTTCTCATGTATTTCTCAACTACCATAGACGAAATCACTACAGGCATATTATCCGATTTACCTGATTCAACCCGAATGACATCTCCATTTATACATCTCAATTCAATAAAATTACTACCATAGTTTACTGAAACATTATGAGTGGTCAACCAATCTATGGCAAGAATCAGATCAAATTCATCAAACGGAAACAACATGAGATTTGCCGGAAAACATTGACCTCTAATTGTCAAGGGACAATTCCTACACACTTTGTCAACTAGCACATGTTTGTCTAACTGGTTTGACACTTTTATCATAAATTCCGTAGACTCAATAGTCATACTCATGTTAGATTCCAATTTCATGCAAATATAAGAATGGGTAGACCCCGAATCAATCAAAGTAATAACAGAAATTTCATGAAGAGAAAAAGTACCCGTTATCACATCTGGAGATGATGCCTCTTCACGAGCGCGAATGGCATAAGTCAATGCAGGTGCTCGACCCTCCGATCTCACAACAGAGTCTCTAGGCAAACCTCTACTACTAGTCCCACTCCCCGAGTTCCTTTGTGGTCTACCCCTCGAAGGTACATTGCTCGCTCTTACTTCTTGTTTTCTATCCTTCTCATCCCTCTCTTGATAGTTCCGGATGAAGTGGTCTGGTGAACCACACTCGTAGTAATTACGGTTGTTTCCCCAACACTCCCTAGTATGTTTCCTACCACAATTTGAACACTCCAGTTTATTTAACTTCGTATTGCCCATGCTTTCTATCGAGGTGGCTTGAACTCTCGAGCCCGAATGTGTATTACCTCGATCTCGGTGTGAATACCCAACTGAAGTAGTCATCCGAAAGTTCACTTCCTTAGACCTCTTGGATTGAGTTTGGAATGATTTACTCATTGGCCTCTTCCTTGCATCTCGGGCCTCAATCATGGCTTTTCTATTTTCCTTATTCAACTCTTCAGCCTTGTAAGCTCTATTGACCAAAACCACAAATTCCAAGATTCCAAGATTCCAACGAGTAATCTGATATCCTCATTCAGCCTATCTTCGAACCTCTTGTACAAAATAGCTTCCGTAGACACACACTCTTGAGCACACTTGCTGAGCCTAACAAACTCGTGCTCATACTCTACTACAGTTATCTTACCTTGCTTCAATTCAAGGAACTCGTTCCGTTTCTGGTCAACAAATCGTTGACTTATGTACTTCTTTCGAAACTCTCTAGGAAGAAGTCCCATGTTACTCTCTCCCTTCGTACTACGGATGTCAGCGTTTTCCACCAACGATATGCCGAGTCCCTCAGCAATGACACAGCACATTTAAAGCTCTCCTTAGGCGTGCAAGAGAGTTCATCAAATACCCTCATAGAGTTCTCAAACCAGAACTCCGCTCTCTCAGGGTCATCATCTATGTTGGCTCTAAATTCCTCGGCCCCTTGTTTCCGGATCTTATTGATCGGGGGTTTCGTCATTCTCACCAAATCTATACCTTGCAGAGCCACGGGAACTTTCTAAAGTATAGGTGAGGGTGGAGGAGGTTGAGCATTAGAGTTTGCTCGTACAAATTCAGTGTATCAGTTACTCATCATGTGGAGAAAGGCTTCCCGAGCCTCTTCTCCTTGACCCAAAGTCTCAGGTCTACTTTCTACAGGTGCGGTCCCTTGCGAGAGCCAATGCATTACTAGTAACGTCATCAACAGTAGCTCGATCGGGGTCTATTTACTATATAAAAACACAGTTTAATATTGTCAGGAGTTACCACACTATCAATATATGTTCATGGCATGTATAGCTAGACTCTTACATACGCTACGGTAGTTCGAGAACTGACTAAACCATAACTCTGATACCAGTAAATATAACACTCCTTACCCGTGTTCAATGTTGGAATAGGGTACGAGGCATTACTAGGCTTATACGCATTCAATCATACAATTCCGAGACTTGACTTTCTCTCCAAATTTAAAACTTTTACTAACACTACTTAAACAAGCCTACGAGGCCAAAATCACACTTTAAGAATAGTTCGGGATCAAATCGAACTCTTTAAGAGATCCTTAAAAGTCAAAGAAAAACTTTCATTAAACAGTCCACACTCCCTTGTGGAAGAAGGGACACGCCCGTGTGGCATATGACATGCCCGTGTTCCACACCTGTGTGGAATTATTTCTCAATTCAAACCTACAGGGGTTTTCACACAGCCAGACACACGCCTGTGTCCCTCATGGCCTTGACACGCTCGTGTCTTAGCCCGTGTGCAAAAAACCTTGGCCTTCTATTTCTGACATCATCATCCAATAAATGTCACACGGCCTAGGCACACGTCTGTGTCATTCGACCGTGTGGCGGATTAAATTCTTAATTTCAGGTGCCGACTTCACACGACCTGAGCACATGCCCATGTCCATGGCCGTGCCTTCCACACGGTTGAGACACACGGCCGTGTCTCTGCCCATGTGTTTACTACTGAGCATACTGACTTGTAAACCTAGCATGCAAGAAGACACATGGCCTAGCCACACACCCATGAGGTTGACCGTGTGTCATACACGGCCTAGACACACGCCCGTGTGTCTATCAATGTGGACAAGAATAAGGCTATTTGCCAAGCTCTTTTTATCACCCAACTCATACAAGCATAATTCCTATTCACCCATCAACCCATTCATGCATAACTAAACCAAGAAAACCAACATGCTACTTGTACAATCATGAATAACCTCATCTTTTTATAGATTAGTAATAAAGAGCCATCAACTATGGCCTTACACAAAAGAGTTCGTCTTTGAATGAGCCAACACATTTGGCCAAAATAATATGACATACAACTAAGTCTAGTCCTTATACATGCCATACTCAAAATGCTAAGTCTAAATATACCAAGATGTGCTGATAGTGTGGGTGATCTTTTGATTATCTTCGTATCCCGAGCTGGCTCTTTGACACTATAAAACAAGGGAAAAAAGAGGGAGTAAGTTTTAAGCTTAGTAAGTCTACATGTAAACAATAAGCATCATACTATATGCGAATCAATTAAAAACATTACATACTATGTAAGAACAATTCACATTTTCATAATCATGCTTACTCATCTCAACTCTTACCACATCCCAGCAGTATATCATATACATTGCTTACATTTATTTGTGCTAATGCCCTGCACTTATCACCACAAAGCCACATGAAATATTTACCTAAACAAGTTTCACGATGAACCCTTCAGAATGATACAAAGTACCTGGTGGTTTCGCATACAATCCACCATTAAACAATAATAGGGTGGTATCGCACACAACCCATCATTAATGATAATTACGGTGGTATCGCACATAGCCCACCAGCTGATAGAATAAACGATGGTATCACACACACATAGCCCAGAATAATTACATAATTTCGGATATTTGACCGTATCCACATTTTTATTCCGAGGTTCATTCGAGAATTACTCATTTTTTATCATTTTCAATCAATCTCACCAATAAATATTTACATCCATACGATGCATCAACAGGTAACAACATATGCATTAAATATGTATCGTTTACACATAAACTTACTTCGGTGCAAAATATGTTAATTTGCGGCTTAATCCGTAACCTTGCCTTTTCCCCAGTCAAGGTTGTTTCTGTGTTCTTCTTGATCTAAAATATTAAAATTTACTCATTTAATCACTACAAAAATCATGACACTTCAAAATTTCTACTTAGGAAAAATAGTCGTTTTGCCCTTATACTTTGGCAAAATTATGATTTTGTCCCTAGGCTCGTAAATTATTTTTCATCACATTTTTTCATTAAACAAGCCTAGCTGAACATTTATTACTCTTATAACAATTCACAATACCAATCATTTCATGCATTTACTACTCAATTTATAACCTTTATAAATAGGTCGTTTTAGGTGTTTTCATGGTAACACCTTTCACAAGAGTTGTTTATCTAACAACCACAATTAATTTTCTTCCCTAAAAACTCAGCAAACATCACAAGCACTCACATGGCAAATCCCTAAACTTTCAACCATTTTGCAGAATAGTCCCCTCATTAGCTAGCTTAAGCTTTAGGGGTTCCAAAAGTACAAAAATTATCAAGAAAGACCTCTAAGATCACTTACTTGCAAGAGAATAGCTTTGCTGAAAGTTTGAGCTCCAAAAACCTCTATTTCACTTCAATTTTCGGTGGGAGAAGAAATGGGAATAGTAAAAGATGATATCTTCTTTATTTAGTCTTATTTTATTCATTTAGTCAACCTAATATCACCAAATTTTTGACCAATTTAATGCTCTTGTCTCCCTTGTCCCTATGGCCGGCCAACACCCTCTCATTGGCCTAATTTCATATTAAGGACCTCCAATTTGATATTCTATAGCTATTAGACACCTCTAGCTTGTAAAATGAAACTTTTGCACATTATGTGATTTAGTCCTTTTTCGCAATTAAGCATACAATCGTTAAATTTAAAGCACCAAACTTTCCATGCATCCTTATAATCATGCTATAACACATAAAATAATATTAAAAAATAATTTTCTTCAACCTCAGATTAGTGGTCCGGAAACCACTATTCCGACTAACCCCAAAATCGGGTTGTTACAAGATTAGTTTGAATCACAATATCCAGCCACACCTTGATTATCTTCGCACTCAAAAATCAATCTAATATCTATTGTATTTTGGATATATTGCAAAATCCATTTCATAGCTTGCTAATGCTACTTTCTTGGATCATGCGTATACCTACTCACAATCCCATCCCACCTGCTTGTGAAATGTTAGGTCTTGTACATGCCATAGCATATGTTAACATTTTCATATGATATCTTTGACTTTTATTCTTGTTCTACATCATTCTTTGACAACATAAAGTCATTAAGCTTGACATGATGAGCAAGATGAGTGCTAATAGGTTTTGACTTTTCATTCATGCCTAAACTCTTTATCAATTTTCTCAAATATTATTACTGAATCAAACAAAGCCTCTTCAAGATTTTATCTTGAGTTATCTCCATGCCCAAAATCTTCTTTGCTTCTCCTAGATCCCTCATCTCGAACTCATTTTTCAGCTATTTCTTTAGCTTTTCGATCTCTACTTGACTTTTGGAATCTATCAACAAATCATCAACATAAAGAAGAAAATATATGAGAGAACCATCTTGAAGCTTGTGAAAATAAACATATTGATCATATTTGCTTTTTGTGTATCTCTGTTCAGACATAAACTTGTCAAATCACTTGTAACACCCCTAACCCGTATCCATCACCGGAACAGGTTCACGGAGTACTACCGGGGTTCACAAAACATTCACATGCAATTTGTATTAAAGTACCACTCATACTCAAAATTTTACCTTTTTGGTCCCTTGAATGGGCCATCAAGGCCCGAAACGAGTATTAAAGTTGAATCGGAACTTAATCGGGACCTCTGTGAATTTTTCACAAAATTACAAAATTTTTCTAAGGTGCAGGGCTCACACACCCATGTGGTTCAAAGGGCACACCTGTGTGACCTTAGGACACACCCGTGCTATAGGCCGTGTCCGATTTAGGGTACTCTCTGACTTGCATCACACGGCCATGCCACACGCCCATGTGCTAGGCCATGTGGTTAATTAATTCAATTCGAATTAGGTACAGGTTTCACACAACCAAGACACGCGCCCTTGCACGGCTGAGACACACGCTCGTGTCTCTGCCATTGTGCTCAATTCTAAGCATTCTGTTTCTCAAAATTAAGGTACAAGGGACACATGGCCTGACCATATACCCGTGTTACCAGGCCGTGTGACACACACGGTCTAGACACATGCCCATGTGTCTGCCCATGTGGACAAAATAAAGCCATTCCTAGCTTCATTTCTCACCCCAATCCTTGCCATAATCCTACACCACATCTTGCATTCTTAACCCAATAAATCCAAGCATTTTATTCAAGTTAATTCTATCATTTAACTTGATATATCATCACATACAATTACTAACCATTTCAAGCATTCTAATCAAGCATATTCCATCCATCATCATGACATATCATTTCATGCATACATGTTTACAATCTTACCTTGGTTATGTCCTCATGTTAGACATAATTTGATCAACTACTTAACATATATGTGGCTAACATAATATGACATTACAAGTATATCAAAACAATCATTACTAGCAATTCGAATGGCTAGATTACAAGCATCGTTTATGTTTACATGCCAATATGGCCAACATATCCTATACATGCCATTACAAATGCAATTGAATTACCATACTATACCGACATGGGCCAAAGGATAGTGTGAGTGATCTCCGCCACAAGGTAATATTTCAAAGAGTACACTCTCGAGCCACATATAAATATACTGCAAGATTACCAGTCCAGGCTAAATCCTTTTTATGACATACGCTCTAAAGAGCTTGATTACGATTACCTGTCCAGGCTAAATCCAATCCATAATACATGCTCGAGAGAACTTATATTAGGATTACCCGTCCGAGCTAAACCCTTTCAGAATTGAGGTCAAAAGATTGCTCATCCTAGCTAAATCCTATCTGCAACAAATGCAGGACCTCTTTCATTTCGGGAAATCACATATCCATCGATTTTCCATTTATTCAACCAGGATTTAAACACTTTTCAAGCAATATCGGGCATTTGATTATTTCATACCTCCGTAACATTTATGTAATTCGAGTAAAACACATTCCACATTCATGTCAAGCATACAAGTAACATTTTATTCATTTACCATTTTATCGGGCATTTTCATTTATCGGGCTATATCGAGTAGGTGATCATTTCACATATTTATAACATTGATAAAATTCACTAATGCAACATTTAAATCAAGCATAAAAACATATACAATTTAGTTACACGAACTTACCTCGACAAATGTTCGTATACGTAAAATCTACTAATCTGACATTTTCCTCATTCCTCATTCTAACTCCGAATTTGGTCTATCCGTATCTATACGAGTAGATTTAACATCATTTATCATATTTTACATTCATGTGGACTAAATTTTCATCTTTGGCAAAATTACTATTTTGCCCCTAATTTTTCCATAAATTCCATTTTCGTCCCTAAGCTCGGAAAATGAAACTTGTGCAAATTACTCCCTATTCCAAGCCGAACCAAAGGCCCGTTACAAATTTTACTGCACATGTATTCATAAAATTTCAGAATTTTTCATCAAATTTTACAACTTTTCATTTTAGTCCCTAAATCATGTTTTCATCAGAAAATCACTTCGAAAAAATTGTTTATCTATCAATAATCTTTCATTTTCTACCATAAATTTCTAGTTTTCAGCATATACATCCATGACCCATTTTCATGCTTTGATAACTTTTCAAATTAATCCCCCAAATAAAAATATTAAGCGATCCCGATTTTAAAAATATCAAAATTACTAAAAACGGGACAAGAAAACTTACCCAATTTGGCCATGAAAGTCTATTCTCTCTCTCCTAGGGTTTCCATGTTTGTTTTGGGGAAGAATATGAGAAAATATGTTTTTATTTTATTTTATTTTCATCTTTTTAATTAATTAATATTTTCACTTTCCAATTTAGTCCCTAGCCTTTTTCTCATTTTCCATGGATGAATCATCCAAAAATATCTACATACTTTTTTGTTAATGGTCTAAATTACCATATAAAGACCTTAAGTTTTGAATTCCATAGCTATTTGATCCTTCTAGCTACTAGAATCCAACTTTTGTATTTTATGCGATTTGGTCCTTCTCGTAATTAAGCACATAATCGGTAAAATTTTCTTTTCAAAATTTTCACACGACATTTATAGTATAATATGGATCATATAATAAAATAAAAATAATTTATTTTTTGGCTCGGATTTGTGGTCCCGAGATCACTGTTCCGATTTCACTGAAATTGGGCTGTTACATCACTTGTATCACTGCCTCAGAGATTGCTTTGAACCATACAATACTTTTCCAAGTTCATACACTAAATTTTCTTTTCTAGCATTCCTGATTCTTCTGGCTAAGTCATATAGATTTTCTCTTCCAAGTCCTCATGTAAAAAAACAACTTTTACATCCAATTGAACTAGTTCCAAATCCAACTGTGCCACCAAAGCCAATAAAATTCTAATGGAAGAATGCTTCACAACTGGAGAAAATACCTCATTGTAATCAGTTCCCTCCTTTTGTGCACAATCTTGCCACCAATATTGCTTTGTAGTGCACTTCATCTTGGCCAGAAAATCCTTTTTTCTTTGCAAACACCCACTTGCACCCAATTGTCTTCTTTCCCTTCAATAGACTAGCTAGTTTTCAAGTCTGATTCTTATGAAGGGACTGCATTTCTTCATTTACGATAGTCCTCCACTTTTCTTTATCTGAACTTTGAATTGCTTCATTAAAAGTGGTAGGAATGTCATTAGCTACAATTAAGAATGCATAAGCCATTATATCAGCAAAGCGAGTAGGCTTTCTAATTATTCTCCTTGGCTTATTGGTTGTAATTGATTCAAGTTACTATAGAATTTTTTTGGTCTAAACCTCCTCTTTATTGGAGTCTCATTTTTCCACTAGATTTTCCCTATTAGAGTTTCCTTCTACCATAGGAGTATCATTAACTTCTTCATTTGTTGGAATCGCCACTCTTTCAAACTTCGTCTGCTTATGAGTATTATTTGACTGCTTCTTTTGCACTTTTGAAAACATGGTAGATTCATCAAAGGTGACATCCCTGCTGAAAATAGTTTTCTTTGTTTTTGGACACCATAAGTGAAAACCCATTATACAAAAAGTGATCCCTAAGAACACTGCTTTCTTTTCTATTGAATCCAACTTTGATCCCTTAACATTAAATTTTGTAGTAGAACCAAACACATGTAAGGAATAATAATCTTTAGCATGCTTCCCACTCAATTTCTCTAATGGTGTTTTTCCATCAATTGCAATAGATGGTAAACAATTAATGAGATGGCATGCATATGCTATAACCTCAACCCAAAACTCTCTATCCAATCTAACATTAGATAGCATACATCAAACTTTCTCCAGTAATGTCCGATTCGTGCGTTCTGCCACCCCATTCTATTGTGGTGTAGATTTGATAGTGAAGTGCCTAATGATGCCTTCATCTTTACAGATCTTTTTGCATGGATCACTTCTATACTCTCCACCATTGTTTGTGGAAAGGTGTTTGATCCTTTTGTCAATTTGAGTTTCCATAATATTTTTCCATTTAAGGAAAGCTCTTAACATTTTATCTTTTGTATTCATTGTATACACCCACACTTTTTGGGAATAATCATAAAAAAGTTACATAATAATCTTTTCCTCTCAAATAGCTTATTTTAGAGGGATTCCAAACATCAGAGTGAACATAATTCAAATTTTTTTTAGTATCATGGATTGTAGTCCCAAACTTCTCCCTTGTCTGCTTCCCTTTGATTCAATGCTCATAGAAATTTAGTTTACAGGTTCTTACTCCTTTAAATAGTCCTTGATTTATGAGTAAGTTCAAGGATTTTTCATTTGCATGCCTCAAGCGCATATGCCATAGCTTAAGTGATTCTAACTCCCAATTTTCAATTGATGTCACAGCAACTGTCCCATTAACTGTACTACCCAAATAGTGGTACAAGTTATTATTCTTATAGACCCCCTCTATTAACACACATGCACCAGAAATAATCTTCATCACACCATTTTTTAGCTCTCACTTCGAAACCTTTTGATGCCAATGTTCCTACAAAAATGAGATTTTTCATCAAATTTGGCATATAACGAACATAATGTAAAGTTATGATTGATTCATCATGATTTCTCAATTGAACAAAACTAATCTCATTTGTGGTAAGAGGAGTATTATTTGTTGTATAGATATCTCCACCCTTTAGTTCTTTAAAACCAAATAAGCACTCCAAATAAGGACACATACAATAACTAAAAGCTGAATCCAACATCCATTCATCAGAATGGTCAGTTACTAATGTAACAAGTGAGAGATTTGAATCTTCTTTATCACACTCAGCTACATTTGATTCTGTTATAGATTTCCCTTTATTAGATTTACCCTTATTTTTCAACTTTGGGCTATCTTTCTTCCAATGTCCTTTTTCTCGATAGAAAGCACACTCATCTTTACTTGGTTTTCCCTTTGACTTGGATCTCCCTTTTTGTAATTTACTCCGAGTGTGTGAACTACTTCGGACTACCAAAGCTTTTGCATCTCTGGTTGAATTTATTTTCTTTTCCTTCTTTCTTAGTTCATAACTATATAAAGCTGTACATACTTCACTAAGAGATACATAAACATTCCTGTAAAATAGAATAGTTTCAAGTAACTTAAACTCTTCACAAAGTCACCCCCACAACATCAAAGCCAAATATTCATCTTTGAAGGTCTCATCCATATTCACTAAATTAGTGACTAATTAATTAAAACTGGTGATGTGATCATTCATAGTGGTACCCAGAACATAAGTGAAGCGGAACAACCTTTTTCTTCATATAAAGCTTATTCTGATTGTTTTTCTTCAAAAAAATTTCTTTTAGTGCCAACCACAACTTATTTGCAAAAGTCTTCTTTGAGAAAGCCTACCTTTTATGGAAGAAATTGAGTCTTAGTTGTTAGAGAAACAACTTTTGTGAAAGGTGTTAGCATTAAAACACCTAAATAGGACTTGAATGCAAAGATTAAATTGTGTCATAAATGCATGAAATAGTTGGAATTGTGAGTAGATGTAAGACAAATAAATATTCACCTAGGCTTGTTGAAGGTGGAAATATGATTAGAATTCATTTCCGAGCCTAGGGGCAAAATGGTCATTTTGCCAAAGTCTAGGGGCAAAATATTAATTTTGCCAAAGCATCATTATTGAAATGTTTTTATTAATGTGATGATTAAAATGAGCTAAATTGTTATTATAAATCAAGAAATACAAAGCCCGGATCGGAACCGAGGCAAGAATAAAGTCAAGGACTAAATTACATATCTACATACGTTTTGAATACCAATGTAAGATTGTATGAAATTGGTGTTTCATAATGCTTGATATTATGGTTATGTGCATTATTACTGGTAAACTCGAGCGGTGAAGTCTCTCGATAGGTAAATGGTGTGAATAAGTTAAGTTTAAGTCCCGAATCAGATTCTGGACTAAGAATGATATTATGCATTTCATATGGGACAAGAAAGATCTCGTATAAGACCATGTCGGGGACATGACATCGACATCTAAGTACGATCTCGTATAAGACCATGTCGGGGACATGGCATCGACATCTAAGTACGATCTCGTATAAGACCATGTCTGGGATATGGCATCGACATCGAGTTATGAGATCCCGTATAAGACCATATCTAGGATATGGCATAGGCATCAAAGAATAATCCCATATAAGACCATATCCAGGATATGACGTTGGTATCAAAACTTAAGTATGATAAGTTCAAAGAATTCCTGATGGACCGATCTATTTATAAGCAAAAGAGTTGAGTATGTGAGTTGGCCTAGATTTAAACCTTGTTATGGGATGGCCTTGAGTAAGCTCATGATGTAAAGGTTAAAGATGTGAATTTATGATTAAGTTAGTGTATGTACTAAATCATGTGATTTAGTGATACAGGTAATGCAAGTAATTAAAAGTTACTAGATTATGTTGATATGAGATGGGTAAGAGTAAATGTGAATAAGTACGAGTAAGTACTTTTATTCATTTGAGACTATGTTGCCATTATTCCATGAAATGAATGTTTGTAGTTGGAGTAAATATGTTATCCTAGAGTTTCATGCAAAATTACTAAGCTATATGCTTACCCCTCTCCTTTCCCTTTCTCCTTGTAATATTGCCAAGATAACTCAAGAAGGTTGTAGACGCCGAAGTTCGGAAATCATACTATCGACATCACTTTGGCATTACAATTTAAACGTATTTTGAGTATGACATGTATAGGACTCGAGCATTTTGTTATGTTGTAATTGTTAGTCAAAGTGTTGGCTAAGTAAGTTATTAAAATCATTTTGTAAATGGCCTTATAAGTTAGGCAAATGTTTGGCAAATTCTATTGCTTAATGAAGATGAATTTCATGAAGTATATGTCTTATTGTATATCTTGATCTTTGAGTTCCTAGAGATACCTTTGATTTTCTTTGATGTTGGAGTGAGTTTATAGACGTGCCATTGGGATAGGAGTTGTACATGTTGAATTGAGCGAGTGTATGTGTGTGTGCCATGTATAGTGGTAAAAGGGCTTGGTAGATAGCCTGCTAATGGTCCACATGGGCAGACACACGGGCGTGTGTCTAGACCGTGTGGGAGGCATGACTTGCGCATGGGCGTATGCCCAGGCCGTGTGAAGTCTGCACCTTGCACTTGGAATTTAATTCGCCACACAGCTGAAGCACACGGACATGTGCATAGACCGTGTCGATAAGTTAGAATGCCAAGGTTTGGCACACGGGCTAGGGCCACGGACGTGTCAAGGCCGTGTGACCTTAGTCAGAATCGACCATGGGTGGAAGACACGGGCATGTCTTAAGGGCACACGGGCGTGTCCCTAGACCAATTTGGGCGTGTGGCCCCTGTTTTATTGAAAAGTTTCTCGAGTTCGTAAAAGTCCCCGGATTAATTCCGAAACCTCTATGAGGTATGTTTAAGGCCTCTTAGGTCGAGTAGGCACAAGTGATGGGTTTAAACAAAATTTTATAACCCTACTTGAGGCATTTAAGCAAGGTTAGTTAGGTAACGCCCCAAACTCGGTTCTGGCTTGAATACGAGTAAGGGGTGTTACATGCTCTCTCAACTTGATTTGATGCTAGTAGTCACACGATCCTTGCAAGCCGAGGAACGTAAGTATGACATAGAGCCTATTGAGGAGTCTTCGTCCACTGCTATCATTGATGATGATATGAATGAGTAAGAAACTTTGAGTGACACTATTTGTGAAGACAATAAATGTGATTTTGTGCCAATTGTTGAGTCTAGATCTAGCATTGCACATTGTTTCAAAGTTGATGTCAAAGAAGTTAATAGTAATAGTGAGAACTATGATAATAGTGATAGTGAACTGAAAAAAGTTGAAAGTACGAATTGTTTCCTAGAGTCTATAAATTGGGACAAGTTAGACATTTATTTTCCTATTAAAGAGTTGTATTTTAATGAATTCAATGTTCAAAATTTTTGTGAGGGGTTACAGGGAAGCAAAGATGATTCATGTGAAAAGATCGAGAGATAAAGGACCTTGAGCGATAAAAGTCAATTTAATGGTCCAACTTTAGTGAGAACAAATTCTTACGAGGTAAAATTAGAGAGTTCAATTCACATTGCAAAGGATCAAAGAAAGAAAGAATCTACCCAAAAGAGAGTTGTGTAAGCATCAAATTATTGTTCCCAAGGTTATATACGACCCAAAAGCTTGCAAAATCCTTGGACAAGCTTTTGAACATCATATCTATTTGTGTGTTCTTGTCTAGATTGACCTAATTATCTGTAGCCTCGACAAAGTATCCAATAAGAGTGACCATATGGTCTTTGACCAAATTGCCAGGCTTTTGTTGAGCATTCATCAAACTAGTAATAATCGACTGTTGAGCCAAGGTAGCTTGCCTATGAACATGTCTTTTAGTTTGTCTAGAATCGCTTTGATAGTCTTACAGCTCTCTAGTTGCTTATAAAGGTTGTTGGTCAAGCTTGTTAGCATATAGTAGTGAGCTATCTCATCAGACTCCTTCCAATGTTTCTAGCCCTAGCTTAAGTGGTCAGAGGGCATTTATTATCAAGGACTATTTTTAGTTTCTCACAACTCAGGGCAATCATGAGATTCTTTTTCCATTCTTTATAGTTATTTTCGTTGAGTTTGTTCTCAGTAAGTATATTTAACAAGGGAGTAGGTGTCATTTTTGAACTAAAAAATAAAATATTTAGTCGTTGATATCTTTGTATTAAGAAAATATTTTGCAACTTACGGTATGCATTAAGATGATGCATGCATCTTACATTAAACCTTGAAAATATTTGTAAGTCATTGCAACGATAATTCCTGCACCTATTGAATCAAGTCACCATGGGTTAATCTTGATCAACTAGTAAGAACATGTATTTCCATCCAATTAGTACATGAACCTAATTCCTTAGGCATTCACATGTACTAATTATCGTTTAATTTTTTGCCATCATTCTAACTTAAGTAGAGCTTTGTGGGAAGTTACTTAATTAGAAGATCTTGAGTGTATAACTATCAACTCAACACCTATCACATCAAGGAACACAAATGAGTCATCGTGGGACAATCTCACCGAGTGACATGCTGTGACTAGTTGTCATCTTTGAAGAAAAACTTGTTATATCGCGTGATAATACCTACAACAGAACTGACCAACTATCATATGATTACAAGACAATTCTTCATACATTAAGGAAATCTGTTCGATGAGATCCACAAGACAATACTACCGTAGGTAGTTAAATTACCATTCCATCACAAGAGACAATTGATGGATGTCATGGGCCTTGTTTAGGGACCTTCTCCCACTCAATCTTTTAAAAACATGCAAGGTTTTCAATGTCCGGTTTCAATCATGAATAATTATAAATGCATGGCAAGTACATATGACATTCTTTCTTTAAACTATATAGCATGCTTATCATACATATGCATGAACATAAATTTTCAGTCAAATAAATATCATCATGCTATCATAAGTAAAAGTATAAAATTTAAATGACCCTGACCAGCCAAAGTTTCCATGATTCCTTTCTAGGAAAATAATAAAATTACAAAATCACCCTAAAGCATACATTAGGTATTCTATTTTGCCACCATCGGCTTTCTGTAACACCCCTAACCCGTATCTGTTGCTGGAACAAAGATATGGAGCATTGTCGGAGTTTACAGAACATTTATAGATAATTAGTGGCAATTACTGTTCATTTTCTGAGATTGTTCATAACGCCCCTTAAATGGACCCTCGAGGCCCAATATGAACATTAGAATCGAGTCAGGACTAAATCGAGAACTCATATAATTTTTCATGAAATTTCAAAAAATTTCCAAGATGTAGGGCTCACACGCCTGTTTGGTCAAGGCACATGCCCCTAGGATCATATGACACGCCCGTGTCACAGGCCGTGTCCGACCCCGTGTAACTCTCTGACTTGCTCCACAGGGCCAGCCACATGCTCGTGTGCTAGGCCGTGTGGTTAATTAAAATTTTCAAAATTAAGTGCAGATTTCACACGGCCAAGACACACCCCCGTGTTCTGGGCTGTGTAGCACACACGGCTGAGACACACGCCCGTGTCTCTGCCCGTGTGCTCAATTCTGAGCATTTTGTTTCTCGAATTTAAGATGCAGGGAACACACGGCCTAACCACACGCCTATGTACCAGGCCGTGTGTCACACACGGTGTAGATACACGCCGGTGTGTCTACCCGTGTGGACAAAATAAAGCCATTTCTAGCTTCATTTCTCACCCAAAATTTTACCAATATCCTGCACCAAAACTTACATCCAAATACCAATCAATTCAAGCATTGATTTCAAGCAAATTCTAACATCTAATATGATATATTATTTCATACATCTATGTTTATAATCTTACCTTGATTTAACCTAAACATTAAACATCATTTGATCAACCATACTTAACACATGTGTGTTTATCGTAACATAATGCTTTGTAAGTACCAAAACCATTACTAGCTATTCCAATGGTTATATTGCAAATAACATATTTAAGCCATCTATGGTCAAGTTAACCTATACATGCCATTATACCAAAATAAGTTTACTATTTATACCAAAATAAGCTTGTGGATAGTGTGATGATGCTTCAACCGTTCACCAACCTTCGCGAGCTTCCGAGCACTACAAAACAAAGAAAAGTAAACCTAGTAAGCAAATTATGCTTAGTAAGTTCGTATAACTGGAATTAAACTTACCAATCTCATTTATTACAATTAAGCATATAATAACATGTTTCCATCAACTTGACAAAATTTCCTAAACACATGCATTCAATCCAACATGTTAGTCACAAAATTCTTATATTCATCAAGTAAACATAGATGAGCTCATCATGATATAGATCTTTCAAAACATTATTCATTTCATTTCATAATTCTCATATTAAGTCAAATATTTTGTCCGTTGAATCATTGGAATTTCGATGGATACTCAAATAGTACACTCAAGGTGTACAATTCAATAACTCATCAATTCATACTCAGGAGTACCTATTAGGGCACTTAATCAGAAAGCACAATCTCGAGTCACATATCATATAACAGGATTACTTGTCCAAGCTAAATCCTATTTCCAACATATGCTCCCAAGAGCTTAATCAGAATTACCCGTCCGGGCTAAATCCTATCTGTAACATATGCTCAAAAGGCTTATATCAAGATTACCAGTCCAGGCTAAATCCTTTCTGTAATGAGGTCAATAGGATTACTTGTCCGAACTAAATCCCATCAACAACAAATGCAGGACCTCATTCAATAAAGGAAATCACATTTATCCATCGAAATCCAATATTCAAAATGAACTTAACCTTTTTCAAACAATTTCAAGCATGTATTAAATTCTTATATTATAACATTCAATTAATTCACATAAATATAAATCACATTCTATACAAATACAACATTCAATTTAACATATTTACATGTGCAATTATGTTACACGAACTTACCTCGATAATAGTTCGTACAAGAAAATGTACTAATCCGAAACTTTCTCTTTTCCTCGATCTAGCTTCAAATTTGAGTTATCCGGATCTATATAAATGAATTTAGCCATAAATTTATAACATTTCATATTCAATTGGACTCAATTTACATCCTAGGCAAAATTACCATTTTGCCCTTAAACTTTCTATAAATTCCAATTTCGTCCCTAGGCTCGGAAAATGAAATTCATGCAATTTACTCCCAATTCCAAGCCTAACCAAGATTTCAATATACAATTTACAGCACATGTGTTCCATAAATTTCAGAATTTTTTCTTCAATTTTCATAACTTTACAAATTAGTCCCTAAATCATGTTTCAATGGAAAAATCATTTTGTAAAAGATGTTTATCTATCAACAACCTTTCATTTTCCACCATAAATTTTAAATTTTCAACATTTTCATCCATGGTATAATTTCTATACTTTGATAAATTTTCAAATTAATTCCCCAAATAAATAGAGTAAACTATCTCGGTTTCAAAAATATAAAAATTAGTAAAAAAGAGACAAGAAAACTTACCCAATTAAGCTTGATTAGTCTCTTCTCTCTCTCCTAGGGTTTCCATGCAAATTTTGGGGAAGATGATATTTCTATTTAGTTTAATTATCATCTTTAATTTTATCACTTTCCAAGTTAGTCCTTAGCCTTTTCTAATTTTTCCATGGATGAATCATAAAAAATATCTACTAACTTTTGATTAATGGTCTAATTACCATATAAGGACCTCAAGTTTTGAATTCAACTTTTACATTTTATGCGATTTGGTCCTTCCCGTAGTTAAGTACTAAATCAATTAAATTTTCTTATCAGAATTTTCACATGATATTTCTATCTAAATGCAAATCATGTAAAAATATAAAAATAATTTTTCTTTCCACTTCGGATTTGTGATCCCGAAACCACTGTTCCGATTTCACTAAAAATGGGTTGTTACACTTTCACTGCCATATCGGTTCACGTCGCCATCACCTCATCGTTGGGCTGCCGCTCGTCGGCCCAAAGCTAACCATCACCGCTGGACCTTTGTTGACCACTATCGACCACCAACGTCGACCTTCATAGCCAACCCATACTGTTGATCACCACCATCAGACCACTAACAACTTTTGCTATTGGACCACTACCAATATTTTTCCGATTTGCTTAGGTCGGGTTTGTGTCATCTCGATTAGCCTGGATGCATATCAATTTTTTGGGTTTCATAAAAAATATTAGTTACATAAGTCTGATGTCCATTTCTAGCTTACATAAAATATTCAAAAATAATAAAATAAGTAAATCTTACGTGGAGATGATAGTCCACGATCTAATTACATTCCTGAAAATTAATAATAATTACATTCAAATTTCTAGGAATCACAACTTTGGCAAGATTATTTTATCATATAAATAATAAAATAATAACATATTTTCATTCACACACATATCCCTAAACATGATAATTATAAGAATGCCATATCTTGTCAAAATTCAATCACACATGAAGAAGAGAGAAAAATTTTGGTATCAGTTTATACTATAACATAGCACAAATTGGCTCTGATACTAATTATTGGAAAAAAAAATTCAGTTCAAAAACGATTCTCTTGCACAATAGAATTTTTTTTTGAAAATAGAGCCAGTTTGTGATATTTATAACAATAAACTTTTCCCAAAATCGCATCTGTGTTTTAGGAAGATAGATCCCTATCATTCTCGACTTTCAACGAATGGCCTTTTCCACTATTCTCGTATCATGAACTACTTTGAGTGTGGGCTCAAACAATTCGAATTAAACACTGAACCATAAATTATTTACTTTAGTTTCAGTAGGAAAACAAAACTCTCTCTTTAATAAAAACTAGTAGAATTGTTATTTTCGAAAAATAAAAATTATACCTAAAATTAATTTTTTACTATTTTCGGGAAGAATAATAATATCTCAAAGTTATGTATCACTTATTGTGTTTTTAACTCTATTGGTGCCATCTGTTTATAGGGAAAGAAAGTGAAACCCCAGTTCAATTAGTAGAATACATTTAATGCCTATTTAATAGAAAAATAATCCCCTAGTTAAACTACAGGAGAGGGGGCTAATAGGGTGTGCTTCCTTTCATATGTATTATGATAGGGATTCGGGCCTCACCTATATTGTGTCCAATTATATGTGCTTCCTAGACTTTTAACCCATCACTTTATAATTTAATCCAACCCAATACATATTTTTCTATTTCTCAAAAATAGATATTATTTACTAAATTAATTTAAATTAATTAATTTTCCAATTACATATTTTTTCTCAACTCAATTTTAATTCTTTTAAAATCATGACAACTTTATTGTAAAAGAATCTAGAAGAAAATATATTTAATTTTCTACATTCAACGAATTCACAATGACCAATTAATTTATCCCATTTTTGAACTTCAATTAATTAATTAATTAATTAATTAATAATTCAAAAAATGATAAATTAATTCTTTAGTCATTTCCATATTTAGTGGAAAACCACATTCATTTCCGAATGTTTCCCATTTATTTAACTTTACCATTTCTACTCATTTGATTCAACACACAATTCATTTCTAGATCAACGAGCTAGCGGAGGGACCAATTGGACATATGTGATTAGGGATCAAATGATTTTTAATTAAGTTCCAGCTTTTCATCTATTAATTATAAACTCATTTAGTCACAAAGTCATTCTACTATAGTATCGTGACTGAACTCTCCCTAATGACATACCATTATGAAAGCTACTTGATCAGTGCTCGTCAATGACATTGTCGCAAGTGTGTTACCCTCATAGGATATCATTAATCTCTTTGGGATAGATCCTCTGTCTCAATATTATCCTATTTTATCTCATAGTAACCATTACATATTCCTTCATGAAAAGTTAACTACTATCAAATAGTAATTAAGTCATTCATCACAAAGACGAATGACCCATGACCACATTTAGTTTCTGTCTATCATGTAATGTCAATAAGATGATATCTTTTACCAATATTTGGGGCTATAAATTCCACTATTTTGAATGATTCTACATATTGCAGAAGCCATATACCTAAAGCACTAACTTTCAGTTCATTATCTATTTTAACTCAGGCATTTACTTACATCAAAGTGCATACATAGTCCATTAGCCACTCAAGATTAAGATATGTCACACCATGAACATCACAAGTGAATAAATCCATAAACGAATTCAGGATCTATTCTGCTTGGGTCCAGTCTGATGTACTATTAGTCCTGTTAGTCACATTTATATCTCTATCTTCTGGGAGTCATCTGTTTTGATGCCCAAGACAAGGCATCTCCCTAATTGGACTTGATAGACGACATATTTGTAACACCCCTTACCCGTATTCTAAGCCAGAATCGGGCACGAGGCATTACCAGACTTAGTCTCCTTAACCACATGACTTTAATCAATAGCTTTCAGTACCAACTAGACATATCTCTATGGCCATCATAACAACCTCATTGAGGGCCTACGAGGCCTTAAACATTCATACGAGGGGTTTCGGAACCTTACCGGAAACCTTTGTGATCTTAAAATTTTTCACCTAAACAGGGGCCACACGCCCATGTAGGCAGGCCGTGTGGTCACACACACCCATGTCCCTACCCCGTGTGGGATTTATTTTCATTACGAACCTACAGGGGTTTTCACACGGCCTAGGCACACGCCCATGTGCTCCACACGCCCGTGTCCCGCCCGTGTATAAAAACCTGGGTATTTTGTTTGTGACCTCAGCAGCCTTATAAGGGTCACACAGTCTAGGCACACGCCCCTGTGGCTAGCCCGTGGTCGACACTGACTTACAACACCAACATGCAGGGGACACACGACCAAGTCACATGCCTATGGGGCTAACCATGTGTCACACACGGCCTAGACACACGCCCGTGTGCCTACCCGTGTGGACAAAAATAAGGCTATTTGCCAAGTTCTTTTCACCCCTCTAACTCACGCAACATGGATCCATTCAACAAATCATCAAACAACTCACATTTTGCAATATAAACTTCCATAAATAACTACATCTTTTCCTATATACACAAAAGGCCAACACTATGGCTATATACACAAGAGTTTCTCATTAAAAGGGGCCAACACACCCTTGGCCAAAATAACAAAACAATAAACCTAGTCTAGCCCCTATACATGCCATACTCAAAATCGCTAAGTCTTGATGTACCGAGAGGAGCTGGTAGTGTGGGCAGTCTTCTGGTTATCCACGAATCTCGACCCGGCTCTTTAACTCTATAAAAACAAGGGAAAAGAAAGCGGGAGTAAGCTTTAAACTTCGTAAGTTTACATGTAAACAATAACATTATAGTATGTGCTAAACAATTATATAGCATTACATACTAAACAAGAAACAATCCACATAATCATGCTTACTCATTTCTTCCATTTCCACATTCCAACCATATTACAAGCTTAATGTATACATTCATTAGCATGCCTTCCTGCACTTAGCACCACAAAGTCACATAATATAACTAATCACAATCTCTTAATCAACTACTCATAATCAAATTACTCGGTGGTTTTGCACTTAGCCCACCATCAGTCTTTATTAGGGTGGTATCGCACATAGCTCACCAAAAAGGTTAGCTACGGTGGTATCGCACATAGCCCACCAAATGATAAATAGACGATGGTATCGCACATAGCCCATCGTAATTAAGTAACAAGGTGGTATCGTACTTAGCCCACCATCAAGTGTTGTCATTACACGTTTATATGACTATTTCGTCATTCATACGAAACTATACAATGACTATCAAATTCAACCCACTTGAATCATACATGTTCTTAATCATGCCACGCACCAATAAACAACAACAACGTGTATATAAAATGCAAATAAAATGCATCGTTTACACATAAACTTACCTCGGTGCAAAACATTTCAAATTGCGGTTTAGTCCGTAACCTTGCCTTTCCCTCGGTCAAGGTTAATTCCGCGCTCTTCTTGATCTATAACAATAAAGTTCACTCATTTAGATCATTCTATAATCATAATGCATCAAAATTTACACTTAGGCAAAAGTGACCATTTTGCCCTTGTACTTTGGCAAAAATTATGATTTTGCCCCTAGGCTCGTAAATCATTTTTCAACACATTATTACATTAAACATGCCTAGCTGAAACAACCCACAAATCTAACTATTTCATGCATTTATTACACATTTTCAATCTTTGCATTCAAGTCCTATCTAGGTGTTTTCTTGCTAACTCCCTTCACAAAAGTTGTTTCTTATCTCACTAACATTCATTTTCTTCCATATAAACTCAGCTAACAACATAAACTCTTTCATGGCAAGTCCTTAAACTTTCAACCATTTAACAAATTAGTCCTCTCACTAGCTAGCTTAAGCTTTGGGGACTCCAAAAGTACAAAAATCATCAAAAATAATTATCAAAAGGACTTACTTGCAAGGATGAGATGTAGCTGAAATTTTCAAGCTTTCAAACCCTTAAAATTGCTGAAATTTTCAGTAGTAGAGGGGGAGATAAATAGTGAAAGATGATAGCTTCCTTTAGTCATCTTATTTTATTCATTTTTACCACCTAATGTCATCAATTTTTGACTAAATTTAATGCTCTTGTCCCCCCTAATCTATATGGCCGACCATCACTCATCTAATGGCCTAATTTCACTATAAGGACCTCCGATTTAATAATCTTTGGCTATTAGACACCTCTACCACTTATAATGGAACTTTCGCACTTTATGCGATTTAGTCCTTTTTCACAATTAAGCATGAAATCATTAAAATTAACACACCAAAATTTTCATATAGCCATACATTAATGCCATAACACATAGAATAATATCAAAATAATTTTCCTCAACCTTGGATTAGCGGTCTCGAAACCACTATTCCGACTAGCCCCAAAATCGGGCTGTTACAACTCTTCCCTCCTTTAGAGATTTTTGCCCTCGAAAATCTTACCGGCAAAAAGGTTTGGATATTGCTCCTTCATGGCTTCTTCCGATTCCCACGTAGCCTCTTCTACACCGTGTTTTTACCATAACACTTTTACTAAGGCTATGTCCTTATTTCTCAACTGTTTCACTTCTCGAGCCTAGATTTTAATCGGCTCCTCCTCATATGTCATATCCAGTCGTATCTCAATTTCTGTTGGAGGAATCACATATGAAGGATCAGAGCGATAACGCCTTAAAACCGATACATGAAACACATTGTGAATTTTCTCTAACTCTACTGGTAAAGCCAAGCGATATGCCACTGACCCAATTCTTTTAGTAATCTCATACAGCCCTATGAATCGCGGACTTAATTTCCCTTTTCGACCAAACCTCAATATTTTCTTCCACGGTGACACTTTTAGAAATACTTTGTTAAACTCGATTTCCTTTCTTTTCAAGTCCGCATACGACTTTTGTCGGTCTGAAGCAACTTTCAGACTATCCCTGATCACTTTCACTTTTTCCTCGGTCTCTTTAACCAGGTTGACTCCATGAATTTGCTTCTCGTTAAGCTCAGTCCAATACAAAGGAGTCCAGCACTTACGACCATACAAGGCTTCAAACGGTGCCATCCGTATACTTGACTGATAACTGTTGTTGTAGGCAAACTCAACCAAAGGTAGGTATCTCTCCCAACTACCTTCAAATTCTAACACACAGTATCAGAGCATATCTTCGAGAACTTAAATTACTCTTTCAGATTGGCCGTCCGTTTGAGGATGGATTGCAGTACTAAAATTCAACCTTGTACCCAAGGCCTCCTGCAACTTCTTCCAAAACCTCGAAGTAAATCGCGGATCTCTATCCGAGATAATAGATACAGGCACTTCATGTAACCTTACTACCTCCGCAATATATAACTCGGCTAACTTATCCAGCGAATAATCAACACGCATTGATATAAAGTGAGCCGACTTCATTAATCTATCAACGGTAACCCACACAGTATCTTTCTTTTTCGGAGTCATAGGCAACCCCGTCACAAAATCCATGGTGATCCGATCCCACTTCCACTCGGGAACCATCACTGGCTGAAGCAATCCCGAAGGCACTTGATGCTCAGTTTTCACTTGTTGACAAATCAGACATCTTGTTACATACTCCGAGATGTCTCTTTTCATTCCCGACCACCAATAAAATTTCTTCAGATCATTGTACATTTTCGTACTGCCCGGGTGTACTGACAAATAACTACTATGTGCCTTATGTAAAATTTCTCAGATTAATTCATTATCTCTGGGTACACAAATTCTATCATGAAACATAAAACAACCATCCGAACTCACTCAAAAATCATAATCATTTCCCAATTCACACTTAGCTCTCTTAGCTTGTATCTCGCTATCATTCCTTTGAGCCTAACATATTTGTTGAACAAATAGTGACCTAGCTCTCAACTCGGCCAATATAGTTCCATCATCAGACAATGCCAACCTCGTGCTCATAGCTTTCAAAGCATACAGGGATTTCCTACTCAGGGCATCCGCAACCACATTCGCTTTCCCCGGATGATAATCGATTACTAGTTCATAGTCCTTCAATAATTCGAGCCACCGATGTTGCTGCAAATTTAAATCCTTTTGATCCATCAAAAACTTCGAACTATTGTGATCCATGAAGATTTGGCACCTCTCACCATATAAATAACATCGCCAAATCTTTAAAGCGAAAACAATCGCAGCCAACTCCAAATCATGAGTCGGATAATTCTTCTCGTGCGATTTTAGTTGCCTCGATGCGTAAGCGACTACCTTACCCTTTTGCATCAACACACAACCGAGACCATTAAATGACGCATCACTGAAGACAACAAACTCTTTTCTCGACTCAGGTTGTACTAAAACCGGCGCCTCAGTCAACAATGTTTTCAATCTCTCAAAACTCTGTTGACATTTCTCAGTCCATTCAAACTTAACATTTTTGTGCAACAGCTTCGTCATCGGAGTAGCAGTCATGGAAAATCCCTTCACAAACCGTCTGTAGTACCCCGCTAAACCCAAAAAGCTGTTGACTTCCGATATGTTTCTCGGCGGTTTCCACTCCACATATCCCACCAAAAAGGTTAGTTACGGTGGTATCGCACATAGGCCACCAAATGATAAATAGACGATGGTATCGCAGATAGCCCATCGTAATTAAGTAACAAGGTTGTATGGCACTTAGCCCACCATCAAGTGTTGTCATTACACGTTTATATGACTATTTCGTCATTCATACGAAACTATATAATGACTATCAAATTCAACCCACTTGAATCGTACATGTTCTTAATCATGCCATGCACCAATAAACAACAACAACGTGTATATAAAATGCACATAAAATGCACCGTTTACACATAAACTTACCTCGGTACAAAATGTTTCAAATTGCGATTTAGTCCGTAACCTTGCTTTTCCCTCGGTCAAGGTTAATTTCGCGCTCTTCTTGATCTATAACAATAAAGTTCACTCATTTAGATCATTCTATAATCATAATGCATCAAAATTTACACTTAGGCAAAAGTGACCATTTGCCCTTGTATTTTGGCAAAAATTATGATTTTGCCCCTAGGCTTGTAAATCATTTTTTAACACATTATTACATTAAACATGCCTAGCTGAAAATTTATTCCTCTTACAAAAACCCACAAATCTAACTATTTCATGCATTTATTACATATTTTCAATCTTTGCATTCAAGTCCTATCTAGGTGTTTTCTTGCTAACTCCCTTCACAAAAGTTGTTTCTCATCTCACTAACATTCATTTTCTTCCATACAAACTCAGCTAACAACATAAACTCTTTCATGGCAAGTCCTTAAACTTTCAATCATTTAACAAATTAGTCCCCTCACTAGCTAGCTTAAGTTTTGGGGACTCCAAAAGTACAAAAATCATCAAAAATAATTATCAAAAGGACTTACTTGCAAGGATGAGATGTAGCTGAAATTTTCAAGCTTTCAAACCCTTAAACTTGCTGAAATTTTCGGTAGTAGAGGGGGAGATGAATAGTGAAAGATGATAGCTTCCTTTAGTCATCTTATTTTATTCATTTTTACCACCTAATGTCATCAATTTTTGACTAAATTTAATGCTCTTGTCCCCCCCGAATCTATATGGCCAGCCATCACTCATCTAATGGCCTAATTTTACTATAACGACCTCCAATTTAATAATCTTTGACTATTAGACACCTCCACCACTTATAATGGAACTTTCGTACTTTATGCGATTTAGTTATTTTTCACAATTAAGCATTAAATCATTAAGATTAACACACCAAAATTTTCATATAGCCATATATTAATGCCATAACACATAGAATAATATCAAAATAATTTTCCTCAACCTCGGATTAGCGGTCTCGAAACTACTGTTCCGACTAGCCCCAAAATCGAGCTGTTACAATATTAGTCTTTCACTCGATTTACTCATTTTCGATTAGACTAATTACATGTTTAGGTTCATCTACTAGTAAAAGTTGTTTTTCAGTATTTCGACCCAAACACATAATACCGCTTAGTATTAGTTAAAAATTAGACAACCATTGAGCTAATATTTTTTTTACATGCAAAAACCACATGAGGACATCATACAAAAGATATTAATGTAATTCATGAACAATTTTATGAACCAATTTGTTAAAAAAAAATTACAAGTGTACAAACAAATATACTACACTTAGGGCAGTAGATCTAACATAGCATTGGTCACCGTGGTCCGTTTATCACTCACCTATTCATTGCATATGACAGTTTAATTTTTTTTTGGATACTACATAAGCTAAGGCAGAGGTTGTTCTATTGGTGCTCTTAGAGTACGAGGATTTTTTGGGTCAGGGTAATAAGTTTTCCAAGTCGATGGTCTTTTACAACTCAGATGTAGGGGATCAGAATCTTGTAGATGTGGAGTTGGTTTTGGGTGTTCACTAGTCAGATAACCTTGAAAGTATCTAGGTCTTCTTGCAGTGGATGATGTAAGAGGGAGGCTTATCTTTATTTCAATGGTGTTTTGATAGTAGGAGTGTCTGTTCTTTGTCTCAAGGTGGTAAAGAGATGTTTGTCAATAGGGGTGAGCAAAACTAGATTCGACTTGAAAAAATAGAAAAAAATTCAAATTTTGAGTTAAACGAATCGAGTTATTCTAGTTTCGATTTTTTTTTCGAATATCGAGTTCGAATCGAGTTGTGTTTTCAAATTCGAATAACTCGAATAGTTCGAATAATTTGAATATCAAACTATAATATTTTACATTTTTAACCCAAACTCCCAAACCTTTTTACTTTTCCCTCAAAACTTTTACTCCTTTCCACTTTCCCCCCAAAACTTTTACTCCCCTCCCATCCCAACCCCCCAATCTACCCAAAATCATTTCCCACCAAAATTTTACTCTCCCATTTACTTTTTCTCAAAATTTTACTCCAAAAAACCCTCAAAACTTTTACTCCTTCCCACTTTCCCCCCAAAACTTTTACCCCCCTCCCATCCCAACCCCCCAATCTACCCAAAATCATTTCCCACCAAAATTTTACTCTCCCATTTACTTTTTTTTTTCTCAAAATTTTACTCCAAAAAACCCTCAAAACTTTTTAATTTCCCCCAAATTTTTACTCCCTCCCACTTTTTCCCTAAAACTTTTACTCTCTTCCCATCTCACCTCTCATCTACCCCAAACCCACCCCCCTCCAATTTTTTTTTAATATTTTCCCTTCAAAATTTTACTCTCCCTATTTATTTTCCCTCAAACTTTTATTCTCCAAACTTTTATTTTCCCCCTAAACTTTACTTCTCACCCTTTACTCTCAAATAAAAATCAAAATTATCTAAAAAAATCACTAAACATAAATAGTAATAATTTTATTTATATATACTATTTATATTATTAAATTAAATTCACATTTTATATTATTTATATTATTGAATTGTTTAGTCATATTGAATATTTATATTAAAATTGAATTATTAATTATGCCATAAAATATTCGTGTTAAAATTTTATATTGATATCAATTTCACATTTTATCTTTAAAATAACTTTTATTAAAAAATCACATTTTTAAATTTAATATATTTTTTAATTCCAAATACATAGTGACAAGAATCTGAAGATAATTGAAAGAACTAACAAGCAAAGAAGCTAACATGTATATAAAAGATTAATAAATTATTGGTGATGAAAGTTAATAAAATTTGGTTAAGTGGAAAAATTTTATTACGATGGGTGACAATGGTTACAAGGACCCAAAATTATTTTTTAAAATTTAACTCGAACAAATATATTCAATTCGACTCGATTCGAATTCCATCTCACTCGAATCGATTCGAGAAAATTTCAAATCAAATTAGGATAATAAAATATGATTCGTCAACTCGATTAACTCAAAATTTTTTCATTCGATTCGATTCGATTCGATCGAACGCTCACCCCTATTTGTCAAATCCATTTTGCAATCGATCTTGATGCACGCTATGTTGTGTTCTTTAGTTCCACATAGTTTGTGCAAGGAAATTGAGGCATTGATGGCTTGAGGTATTGGTTCGTATCTTATTCGATGTGGTTGATGCGGATCTAATTCTCAACATTCTGCTTTCTCAGTATGGCCAAGTTAATATGCTAATCTGGTGATTGGATAATACATACATTTAAATAGTGAATAGTAGGTACAAGGCCATGCTCTCTAATCTTCCCTCTACTACCTATCGACTTATACAATTAACTCGACACTTTTACACTAAATTTTGGCAGCATAATGTCCCAGAAAATATTAAGCTAGCAAATTGGCAGTTTCTCAATAATTACATTCCTACTGTGTTGAATTTGTACAATAAGAAAGTGGCTTCTTCTGTTATTTGCATGATCTACCAAGCTATAATTGAAACATGTTTACATGCCTTTCGTGACTATGGGGTGGCTAGAAAAGTTTGGGCATTTCTTGATATTCATTGTCAAGCCAACTAGAATTATAGTGCATTGGATGTATGGTTATCATATCTGTTGGAGGCAAATGATTCAAGGTGTAATACCCTACTCCTAACCCGATCATCGAATTCAAGATGTGAGATGCCATATTCGTTGCTGAAGAACCTATGATTTTCATTACAATATTAATAAAGACAATCATGTAAACAATTAAGTTTAAATTTTAAAAAAAAATTATTTATTCAAATACGGATTCTAAATAATCTTAAGAAAGCTTTTATAGAACTCTAGTAACAATTGAAGGTCTAAAATGTAAAAACAATTAAAATAGGGTGTTATCGCGACACCAAAGGATGAATGGCGGCACTAAGGGTAGTAGCATGGTGTCGTGACTTCATCTAAGGTGAGTAGCGACTATGAAGACATGAAGTTGACGTCGCAACTTCAACAAAGGAATGTCGCGACCTTGAAGACAGGAGGCTTAATGTCGTAACACCAACAAGGGGATTTCACGACTATGAAGACAATTTCCTCCAAATTTTACATCATTTGCCTCAAACCTACAAAACACCAACTCCAAATGGTCTAAATGACCCAAAATCTCAACTCATCACCTTATAGGCATTAAATAAATGCCAAATATTATTCTTGACAAATCTATACACCTTTAAACATCTGATGAAAAACTTATACATATTCATTCTAGCCTCATGCATTAGATTCTATTACTTGGTATGCAAAGCAATCCTTATTTACAAACATACATGTCGAAACGATTTTTTTTGTCCCGACTTATTTTATTTTTAAAAAGGAAGACGGAGTCGCCACCAATCTTTTTAATTTGGTGTGATTGGATCACCTCGAAATCTAATCATTTTAATAAAATATTAAAAATACTAAAATGACTATTTTTTTGGGGCCTACAAAATCAGAGGAGTGGGTTCGGGAGTCAATTATGCATGAGGAAGGATTAGCACCCTCATAACGCCCAAAATTTGTACCTAGTTGATTACTTGGTGTCTTAACGTTGGGAATTGTGAACTTGAAGAGAATTTTAAAATGCTACACTAAAATACATGTCAATGATATTATTTAATGACATTACTAAAGATATTACTATCTAAAATTAAATTTTATAGAGAAGGTTCTTTTATTTCGAGTAAATTAAGAAGATAAGTTATGTGCCGTAAGTTAAGGGCACAACATCTTAAATCCCCAGAAATAAAAATACACGCCATTGAATTATTACCTAAAACCCTATTTATTTTCAATTTTAATAAGGATATTCAATTATTTTGGTTCAAGGTGAAAGTCATACCCCGTAAGTTAAGAGTTCTACTTCTTGAATCACCTAGATAAAAGAACATTGCCTCGACGTTAAGTACTAAATATGCATAGTGCAAGGTGGATGCAAGCACTAATGTGACTCACAATAAATTTACTCGAACTTGGGGTACTATACAAAACAGATGAATGTATGCAAGCATAATGTACAATATAATGATAATAGAAAAATTATGATATTAATAAAAATAGCAACGTAGATAATAACATAAAATAATAATACTATCATAAAATAATAATAATAAAATAATAAAAAATAATAGTAGACATAATTTTAATTGATTATAATAATATTATTTAATAATCGTAATAATAATAACATAATAGTAAAATAACAAAAGGTATAATAATACTATAATTATAATAACGATCTAATATTAACAATGATAAAATTTTAACCGAAAAAATATTAATTATCCGTGATGATTATCCAATAACAATATTAATGACGACAATATTTAAAGATAAAAGACTGAAATGGCATAATACAATAATTTAAGGCTAAAAATATAAATTGCATAACTTAAAGGGCAATAATGTAAATAGCATAAATTAAAAGTGTTGAAAATTAAAAAAATGGAAAGTAAAGGGACTGAATTAAATAAACAAAGGGCTAAATTGAGACTGTAATGGAATTCAAAGTATGAATTACAAAAGAATGAAGGATCAAATTAAAATAAATAAAAAAGTATAGGGATCCAAAGAGTTATTATCCCAACCCAGTACACGTGTCACTCCCCAAGGGGTCAATGGTGGGTCAAAGGATTGAGATGCAAAAGGATAAACTTACAGGTTAAGTTTGCAAAAAGGGAAAGAAAGAATTAGGAAAAAATTAAAAGATAGCTAGAAGAGGAGGGACCTGGGTAGCAATTACACCCTCCCCTTAAAAAACACATGGATCCTAGGGGATCCGGGTCGGGTCAGGGCTCAAAACGATGTTGTTTTGGGGTATCTGAGGCCAAGACCAAATGACGTCATTTTATTACCCTTATATAAGTTAAAAAGTTTTTAAAAAAAAATCATTTCACTCCTTTTCTCAAAAAAAAAAAAATCTCGTTTCTCTCTTTTTATCTCCCCTGAGGCTGGTCATCGAGCTGTCGAGCCTCCACCATGGCCACTGGTAATCGACGACGGAAATCATTTCCTTCGGTGGCCGGAGTTTTGAAAAAAAAAACTTTTTAAGCATTTTAAAGCCCTGAAAACAGATTTGGGGCTGAAATCCTTTGAAACCTAGCCAAAACTTCAAAAAAGAACAAGAAATCTTCGATTCTTTTTGAAAAAGAACCCTACACCCTCCTATCCGATGAAACCCCAGATGAATCTGAATGGTTCGAAGGTCTCTCACGCCAGAAGAAGGCTGTCTTTAATTAGAGACAGTGGCCTCGTCCGTCCGTGGTGGTAGATGAAACGACACTCAAGTAAAAAAAAAAACTAAATCTTTTCATTTATTTTCTTAGAAATTTAAAAAACAATAAAATGAAAATACCTTTGAATCTTTTTTTTTGTGTTCTATTTCATTCGTAAAAAATTACTGATTAGTGGTTGGGCTTTTATAACCGTATTAAATATTACAAAATATTTTTCTTTTCTTTGTTTTCCTTTCTCTTTTGTCTTTGTTTTGCAGGTAACTAAGGATGGTGGTGGTAGGGAGACCTTCGGGTCAACTATGGTGGGGGGTTGTGCCCCTTGCCATTTCGGTGCAACTATGACAAAGGGGTCTGAGGCGTCAGATCTGGGGTGTGGATGACAGCAAGAGCCTTGAATGGCGTGCTCCAAACGTGGCGTGGGCTGTGGCTACTGAAGGTTTAGGGTGATTAGGGTTTTTGATGGGTTTGGCAATTTGGGCTTGTATTTGGTCTTTGGGTTCTTAGTTAATTGGGATTTAGTTTTGTAAAATGGACTTTTAATAATTAATGATCCCTTTTCTTTTGGGCCAGACGAAATTGGGCCCTTACAGCTGCCCCTTTTTTTCTTATTGTTGTGTAACGGGAAGGGAGCAAAGACTCAAAAGAGGACCAATTTTGCCTGATCCTACTGAATTTCGACTTCTCTGGTGCTTCTCTTTTTCAAGTAATCCACTCTTCTATTTCGTTCGTTGTTCTACCCCACTATATCTTTTGGGAGATTGGATTTGATACATTATCCACTACGCTACAACTTTAGGAAGACAAGATTTAGTGTCACAGCTTCATCTTGCCCCATTACAACTTCAAGGAGATAAGATTTACTTTGTAGTTTCATTCCAACCCACTGCAACTTTAGGGAGACTGGAATTGTTGTTTTATCCGTTTCACTACAACTTCAGGGATATATGATTTGATGTTGTAGCTTCATCTCACTCCACTGCATCTTTAAGGATGTGAGATTTGCTACTGTAGCTTCACTCCATTCCACTACAACTTCAGGGATATAAGAGTCACTGTTGTAGCTTCATCTTGTTCCACTACATCTTTAGGGAGATGAGATTTGCTACTGTAGCTTTATCTTGCTCCATTGCATCTTCAAGGAGATGATGTTTGCTACTATAGCTTCACTCTATCCCACTGCAACTTCTGCTAAATCATTAATTTAGATATAAACATTTTTCTATCAAAGAATCTGTAATCGATATAAAGTCCTTTGATAGAAGAATGTTTATGTCTTAGAATTTAGACAAGAAAATTTTGAAATTAATGATTTAGCAGAAAATTTAGCAATCAATTGGACTTTTATTAATGACTATACTAATACAGCAGAAGTAGAAATCAAAGAAATTAAAAATAAATTTATTGAACTCTTTGAACCTAATAAAATCACTACTGAAATACAACCAAAATTATTACATTTAAGAGATCTATCAATACCAAGAGATTGGATGATAGAAAGGATAAATAGTGCAAGTACTTCTAAACCAGTAAGTACAATAGAATATGCGTCATCTGGTGATAAATTATATTTTAAAAATATGACAATAACAATACAAATGATAATTTGGTTTTACCCTCAAATATTCAAATAGAGGAAGATGAGGAAAATTCAAGTAGAAGTTCTATATCTTCAACACCAATAGGAATGAAAATAATTTATATTCCTATTTTTCCCACAAAACCAAGTGGAGACTCTGTATCTTCTAGAAACACTAGAATAGAAGAAATACAAACTTCCATAATACTCCAACAAATGAAACTTGGAACAAGTGATGTGATTACATTTTCGAATTTCTAATCCAGGATATATTACACATATATTAAAATTACATTTCAATTTGGAGAATATAAAACATATTCTTTAAATGTTTTACTTGATATTGGAGCTACAACTAGTAGTTGCAGAAAAAAATGTCATTCCTTTCCAAAATTGGGAACCTATGAAGCATCCAATAAGAGTCATAGGAATAGATGATAACGAAACCATAATTCAATATAAAGCTAGAAACGTACCACTTTATATAAATAATGTAAGATTTGTGATACCTAAAATATTATGTTTTCTAGAAATGCATGGAGAGATATTATTAGGTAATAATTTTATATATCAACATTTGTCATTTTCTATTGATATAAATTTAATTATGTTATCAGTAGAAAAAACTTCTATAGAAATACCATTAGTAGAAAATCATAAATTTGTTTGTGATAAAAAAAATTTCACCACCAAGAAAAGAACAAATTAAACAACTTGAAACAAGTTATTGGTTGTTTAAAATATTATATAATAATTTTAGTGAAGAACCATTAAAATTATGGCAAAATAGCCCTAGATATTGTGATATTAAATTAGAAAACCTCAATAAAATTTTTAGAGTTAAACCTATGATCTATACTAAACAAGATATAGATGAATTTGACATACAAATTAAGGAATTATTAGAAAAAAGTATTAATAGAAAAAACTAATAGTCTACATTCTAGTCCAACATTTTATGGTTAGAAATCATGCCGAAATAAAAAGAGGAAAAGCTAGAATGGTCATCAATTATAAAAGATTAAATCAAAATATTATTTTTATGATTATTTTATTCCAAGATATGGTGTTTTAATTAATCTGGCTAAACAAGCGAAATATTTTAGTAAATTTGACTGTAAATCGGGATTCTAGCAAATCATGCTAACAGAAGAGTCCAAACCTTTGACAGCCTTTAGTGCACCTAATGGACATTATCAATGGAAAGTAATGCCATTTGGATTATGTAATGCACCACAAATCTTTCAAAGATGGATGTATTCTATATTTAATAAATAAAAAAATTTTGTGTAGTTTATATAGATGATATTTTGATATTTTCAGAAACATTAGATTACATAGAAAACATTTAAATATCATTTCTCAAGTCATAAAACATGGACCCCATACTAAGTCTTACGAAAATAGAGCTAGAAAAAATATAAATAGAATTTTTAGGATTAAAATTATTTGTAGATGGTTTTAAACTACAAGATCATACTACAGTAAAAATAAAAGAATTCCTTAAAAAAGTGAAGACAAAGAGCAGCTTCAACAATTTCTAGGAATTATAAATTATGGAAGAACTTTCTTTCCTAACTTATCTAAAAAAATAGGTATGTTATATGAAAAATTAAAAAAGGATAAACATTTTATATGGTCTAAAACAGACTTGAAAATTATAAAAAATTTAAAATCTAAAATCAATCAAATTCCAAAAGTTCATTTACCTAAACAAGGTGATAAATTAATTTTAGAAACAGATGCCTTACAAAATCATTAGGGTTGTATTTTAAAAGCTAGAACAATAAATAGCAAAGAGTTAATATGTGGATATAGTTCGGGAAAATTTAAACTGAATGAAATTAATTATGTCATATATAAAAAAGAATTATTAGCTATAAAGAAAGGAATAAAAAATTTTCTTATATATTTAGCACATGGGAAATTTATCATAAAAATTGATAATTAGACAGTTAAACATTTCCTTACTAATAAAAGTTTGAGAATTGTACCTAGAAGAATTATATGGTATAATGAATTATATACTTCTAATTTCGAAGTTTTATATGTCAAAGGAACTGACAATATTATTGCTGATTATCTCAGCCGGCCTTATGGATAGAAGCAAATAACCTTTAGAAAAAGTAGGTGAATGGACTACTATTCATAAAAAGCCCAACAAAGGGAACACTTTCAAATCAATAGATCCTAATCAAGGATTTGTAACAATACCTTCTCAAGTACCTTTTTTATCCTAATCAAGGATATTATGTTCCATATCCAATGGTAAGACAACTAGTTGGAACTCAATTATCATTTACATCACAACTGGTAAGTCAACTACCTTGGTCACAAGATCCAAATTCAACATACCAAGCTAGTTATGCCGAAATTATAAAAAGGCTTGTGCAACAGAAAATTTGTTGAAACCACAACAAATTCAGGAAATAAAATATTTTTATAATCCGGGCTTACCGTTAGAATTATATAATTTTATTAATGAAATATGGAAAACCCATATTTCCGAGCAAAGAGCTAATTTTAGAAGAGCTTTTACTAAGTTTTCACAATTTTTAGTTGAAAAAACAACTAAAGAACAATAAGCTCATGATTTATTATTAAAATCTATTTTATATTGAGATTGGGAAGAACTAGAAATTAGTTTTTTAGATATTAAGGAGATAATAAACAATCTTCTTGATATATTCCAGTATTTTATTAACAATGGAACAAATAACCCGTTTATAAATAAAATGTTTAGAGTATGCTTATATAATAAGGCTAGGAATATCCTACATGTAGAAATATTTACAAAAATAAATGGAGCCATTTGCAACTAACAAGCTCAATTTCAAAAAGCTTTTTTTGAATACTTTTGTAACACCCCAAACCCGGCCTAGACGTTAAGCCCGAATCTAGTGTGTCACATGGAAGTTTTTTTTTTTTTTTCAAACCATCTTTGAGATTGTTAAAAACTTGTTTGAGAATTACAGCCTCTTTGTTAAAACCCAAAACACTTAAGCAATTGTTATTTACTTGAAAACGTAATTATCTTTAAAAACCTTTTTAGTTGTGAAAACATATTTGAAATAAACAATTTACGAAAATGGAACGTTTGGGAATAGAGTTGCAGAAGCATTTTGAAAGAAAATCCGAGGCCTTATTACAACATTTAACCCAAAATAGTAAAGTAATAAAATAAACGAGAAAGAAGTCTAAAGTCCAAATAAACCATTTCTGAAGTATGGTCTCCATCGAGTCATCCAAGGCCCAAGTCCACGTCACTGAGCATTACCTGAAAAGGTTAAGAGAAAGGGGGGTGAGTTACAAGAACTCAGTGTGTAATCCCCTTACCATCATCCACTGGGTCAGAACACACATAGCAATATTTTGGGCCTAAGCCCATTTACAATTATAACATAATAACATCTATATAATATGCATATGATATGAAAATCCCAAACCAAACCTAATTTCTATCCGCTACACACCACCCGTACCAACCAGCACACCTGTGGGGATCAAGTCAACCCACCCCGCCAACACACCAATCGCAGGCATAAAGCCATTTAAAATGTTTGTGCCAGAGCCACCGAACTGGATTGTGACAGAGTCACCGAACTAGATTGTGGCAGAGCCACCGAACTGGGTTGTGACAGAGTCACCGAACTAGATTGTGGCAGAGCCACTAGCACTTCTCTTCAATTTTATCCCAACCCATGCAATCATGTATGCATATACAAAGCATAGCAATATTCATAGAATAATTTCATCATAAGGCCCATAATACAAGTTGGCCCATTAAGCAATCTAGCAATTTGGCCCATTAATCAATCTTAACAATTTGGCCCATTAATCGATCTAGCAAATTTTGGCCCATTAATCGATCTAGCAAATTTTGGCCCATTAATCGATCTAGCAAATTTTGGCCCATTAATCGATCTAGCAAATTTTGGCCCATTAATCACATGAGGCCTTTTTTTTTTCAAATTTCACACTTGGCCAATTTATCAAAATAATTCATATGGCCCAAAATATCACTTTTTAACAAAATAACCCATTAAGGGCAAATCCGTAATTCCCACAACCTTAATACCGGTTTCATGCATTTACACAAAAAGTGTTATTATACCGTATTTTCCGATTTTACAAATTTTACAATTTATTCTAATGCTTACGGTATAATATCTAACCCATGAGATAAGTGTGAAATTACACACTCTGGCTCATATCACAAATATCAAACTGCCCATATATCAAATATCACATTTGGCCCATAAAGGGTATTTTCGTAATTCGGTCCATAGGGACATTTCGTAATTTGGCCCATTAGGGGCATTTTCGTAATTCGGCCTGTAAAGGCATTTTCATAATTCGATAATCGTACCAACTAAGGGTAATTCGGTAATTTACTCTCTAAAGGTAATTCAGAAATTTTACCCACTAAGGGTAATTCGGTAATTTACTCTCTAAGGGTAATTCAGAAATTTTACCCACCAAGGGTAATTCGGTAATTTACTCTCTAAGGGTAATTCAGAAATTTTACTCACCAAGGGTAATTCGGTAATTTACCTTCCAAAGGTAAATTCGGTAGTTTACTCTCCAAGGGTAATTCTGTAATTTACCCTCCAAGGGTAATTCAGAAATTTTACTCACCAAGGGTAATTCGGTAATTTACCTTCCAAAGGTAAATTCGGTAATTTACCCTCCAAGGGTAATTCAGTAATTTACTCTCTAAGGGAAATTTAGAAATTTTACCCACCAAGGGTAATTCGGTAATTTACCTTCCAAGGGTAAATTCGGTAATTTACTCTCCAAGGGTAATTCGGTAATTTACCCTCCAAAGGTAATTCGGTAATTTACTCTCTAAGGGTAATTCAGAAATTTTACCCACCAAGGGTAATTCAGTAATTTATCTTCTAAAGGTAAATTCGGTAATTTACCCTCCAAGGGTAATTCGACAATTTGCTCTCTAAGGGTAATTTAGAAATTTTACTCACCAAGGGTAATTTGGTAATTTACCTTCCAATAATTTACCCTCCAAGGGTAATTCGGTAATTTACCCTCTAAGGGTAATTCGGTAATTTACTCTCTAAGGGTAATTCAGAAATTTTACCCACCAAGGGTAATTCGGTAATTTACCTTCCAAGGGTAATTCGGTAATTTACCCTCCAAGGGTAATTCGGTAATTTACTCTCTAAAGGTAATTCAGAAATTTTACTCACCAAGGGTAATTCGGTAATTTACCTTCCAAAGGTAAATTCGGTAATTTACCTTCCAAAGGTAAATTCGGTAATTTACCCTCCAAGGGTAATTCAGTAATTTACTCTCTAAGGGAAATTCAGAAATTTTACCCACCAAGGGTAAATTCGGTAATTTACTCTCCAAGGGTAATTCGGTAATTTACCCTCCAAGGGTAATTCGGTAATTTCATATTCAACGGTGTTTCTGAAGGCCTACTATCGCCTCGAGTGGCACAGAATTCTATTTGGGTCTCTACGGAACTATTGGGTCAAATTTCATTTTAGGCCCAAACAGGGTAATTTCGCAGTTCTGGATTTAACTACTAATTTGGGCATAAAAATTTAAGACTGTCTATCTGCGTCATACTGACTAAATTGGCTATAACTCGAGTTAGAAAACTTAAAATTTAGATCCGTAAATTTTCCTTGGAACTAGACTCATATATCTTCCTACTGTAATTTTTCTAGAATTTTTGGCCTAGCCATTTAGTACAGTTTATTCCTTAAAGCTTCTCTTGTTTCACTGTCCAACGATTCTGACCTCTCTTAACTTAATTTCAAATATCTCACTGTACGGTTTTCATATACTGCTCTAACTTGTTTCTCTTGAAAATAGGCTCACTAAGGAATCCATACATATAAATTATAACCCATAATTCACTTTTTACAATTTTATATGATTTTTCCAAAACAGATCAGTGAACCCCGAAGTTAATCAGAACCAGTCTCACTAAAATTAAGATATCTCAGAATATAAAATTCATTTTCCTTTTCTGTTTCTTCCATATTAAAATAGATACAGTAAGCTTTATCATATTCACTTTCTAATTCATTTTCTCCTATTTTTAGTGATTTTTCAAAAACACATCACTGTTTCTAACCGAAACTGTTTTATTACGAAATACGATTACCACTACGATCATACGCACGCCCGAGTGATTACGGATGCCGGTTTTTAGTTTTCTTCGGTATTTCGGCTGATTAATAGCATATTTCATACAAATATTCAGAGAAGTGTGAGATTACACACCATTTTAGATATGTATATGGAAGGATATGAGATTACACACCTTATTCGGAATCCGTAACGCGATGCTCTCCGCGACACCAAAAATACGAGTCACTTATTACGAGGGATAGATGATCAGGCGATTTGATTCCTATCGTGACCGATTAGTCCAAACTATTAATCCATTTAGGAACCAATCGAATAAAGAACAATATCAAATAATCCATAAGGAACTCCTTACCTTGTTGACATTGGATTCGATTTCCACCACTTGACTTATGGCTAGAATGATACACGGCCACCCACTTAGAACACAATTTAATCGAAGAAAAGAGTGTCTACCCAAATGAGAAAGAATTTATGAAGGAGTGATTGTGGATTGAGAGTTTAGGCAAAACAAGGGAGAAAGATGAGCAAATGTGCTAGAGTGTTGACCAAATTTCTATCCATAAATTTCTATCCAAACTTCTCACATCAATTCCCATAAATTTTCTTCTCTTTTTTTTTATCCACCTACTCCACTCTCCAAATTCTTTTATTTCTTTTTCATCCACCTACTCCACTCCTCAAATTCTTTTATTTCTTTTTCATCCACCTGCTCCACTCCTCAAATTCTTTTATTTCTTTCCTTTCTTTTTCCTTATTTTCCTCCTTACCTTATCTTTTTAGTCATCATTTCATTTTTCTTTTATTTCTTTCCTTTAATAATGCCATGGTTGACACTTGGAAGAGCATACAAAAATAAATCCAAAATTTGCAAAAGATGGGATTTGAACCCCTTCCCTCAAGGTACTTCACTTGATGCAATAACCTCCTTGCCATATGCTCATTTATGCTAAAAATTTACTCGTTTATTTCCATAAGCCTTAATGCCACTTACTATCTCTCCTTAGTAGGCTTAAACACAAAATTTTACTAAGGCCCAACTTGAACTCGAAACTTCATAGAACCCCGTAACTTTCTAAAATCATCTTCTTAATAAGTCCAACTTGAAATAATGTCATTCTCTTGTTCTCAAAAATTTTAAACACTCCTATGCCCAAGGCCCAATGGGCCCAATCCTACTAGGCCCAATTTCGGGATGTTACAACTTTCTACAAGCTTATGTTTTTACAAATGATTTAGATGAAAAATTCTCTACTATAAAGTTTAGACCCGATCATGAACTATTTGATATAAGTAGTATCAAATGGGGTTTTGTTATGGAAATAACAGTTCAAAAATTTTCTATTCATTTATTAAAAGATTTTTCCTGCATTTATTAAAACTATGTTATTACGTATGATATATGAAGATGATTTTTATTATTACTTTCATCTTGAAATCAGTAGCCTTATTGGTATAGCTGAAAAAGAAAAATTTTATCTGTAACACCCCAAACTCGGCCTAGACATTATGACCGTATTTGGCAATGTCACATGATAGTGTTTTTGAAACCTCATTGTTACGATGAAAACATTCCATGTTACTATCTTTAGTAAACCTTTGTCAGAACTTAGGAAGTCGTCTTTATTCATTTAAAACATTTGTTTTGAAACATCCCTCGTTGCGGAAGCTTTAATAAAACAGTCTAGGTTATCATGCGTTTAGAAATTACTTTAACTTTTTGAAAACCGAATTTCCTACGACTAGCAGATATAAATCCATAAAGTAAAATAAATAAATAAAAACCCAAATTTAAAACCAAAGTCCCAGAGGGTCCTTAAATTACAACCAAATAATCAATAATAATCAAATCATAAATCGTAAATTGAAAACCATGAAGTCCAAAAATTACTGTGGTCACCGCTGAGTCCTCCGTCGCACTGACCCGTCTAAGTCTGGGGATTACCTGTGCACATTAAAAAAAAGGGTGAGTTTACGTAAACTCAGTGTGTAATCCCGCAAAACAAACAAACAATCAATATTCACAGTGCACAGTTGAACAGTCTTGGGCCTAAGCCCTTTTTAGTATCAGTGACAGTTTGGGCCTTAGCCCATATCAGTACAGTGTCAAAAATGCAGTGGGGCCTTAGCCCATCACAGTATCAGTAGCAGTAACAGTTATGCAGTAGCAAAATCCTATCCAACCAGCCTCTATACACTATCTCCGTCCAACTCTACATTCCATGTGGGGATATAATCAACCCACCCATCCCTACACACCAAGTAGTACCGAATGCGGCACAATACAGTAGTTTGCAGCTGAGCTGCCAGTAAATTAGGCTTAAAGTCTTTTAGTACACTTCCTCCGAATAACAACCCTAACCCAATGTAATGCAACACACAATGGATGACATGCTATTATGCAATTTCAGTACATATATTCAGTTCAGATATTAACATGCCTAGTACAGATATCATTCAGTCAATTTCACACATTTAAGGGTCTAAGTAGCGCTTACTGGCCCTACAGTAGGTTCACAGTTGACTTGGGCGACTTGTGCAACCTTAAAAACATTTTGGTAAAATTGGGCCACACGCTCGTGTGGCCCACTCGGCCCAAATTGGCCTTGGCCGTGTGATCCATTTTTAAAGTAACCCATGCTAGCTCAATACTCATATATGTTTTCACTATTTACTTATATGTTCATTCAAAGCTATCTACTTGAGTCATTATCACTAAATTATTTATATCTTGAGCTACAAAATTCCAAATTAAGATTCGCTTGATCTTTTTGAAACTAAACTCAAATACCTTTCTACCATAAAATTTTCAGAATTTATAGTTTATCAAATAATTACAGTAAAATCTTTAAAGTTATCCCTATTCTGCTATTTGACAGCTTCATCCTTTCCTTACTAAAAATTATTTCTCTCTTAGTACGAAATTTAGATGATATTTCCATTTGTTTATCTTGAAAATAGACTCATTAAGGATTTAAACATATAAATTTAAGCCCCTAATTATTCTTTTTACAATTTTTGATGATTTTCCTAAGTCAGAACAGGGGAACCCAAAATCATTCTGACATTATCTCACAAAATTTATTATATCTCATTATTTACAATTCCATTGCTTGCACTGTTTCTTCCATGAAAAACGAGGCTCAATAAAATTTAATTTCATATTTTATTCAACCTCTAACTCAATTCCCACTATTTTTTATGATTTTTCAAAGTTAGATTACTGCTGCTGTCCAAAACTATTTTAGTGCAAAATGTTGATTTCCAAGTTTATAACACCCTTATTTCCTTTCTCTACAATTTTTCGCATCATTTTCTCTTTTTTCTCGACAGCAAGCAATTTTGGTTTTTCGCCGAATCCCGTTTTTTGCGTTTTGGATACACACTTGGTATCGTTTCTGATGTGTAAGCACTCCTAAGCCTTCAGAACCTAAAAATTGACCAACATATCTCCAGATTAATCACTTAATTCGTTTTTAATCAACCAATTTCGGAAGGAACTCGACTAAAAACCTAGCAAAACCCTTACTTCGCTTGAGTAACCACGACTTCGCACAATCACAGCGTCGATTCAAAACCACCAGCCCCTTGATTAACTCCTAAACACCAAAAGGAATCTCCCTTTTAGAGATTAACCAAGAACGATTAACAATAGACAAAACCGTTACTTACCGAACACGTGCAACCAACGATGAACAATCGAATCAATTGGAAAGAAAAAAAAAGAAAGAAATGGAAGGGGAAAAATAATGGAAATTTCGGCAGCAACTAGGGGAAAGAATCGGCAGAGGATGGAAAAAAAGAAGAAGAAGAAAACGTTAGAAAAAGTTTGGGGAATTGGAGAGAAAACCATAACTCTACTTCTTCTTCTTTTTTTTTTTGCAACAAAAAGATAATCAAATTATTTTTTGATAACCTCTCCCCAATTATCTCCTAAAATCACTCCCTATTAACCCACTAAAACACAACTACTCAAAATTTCGCCACAGTACAACTCTTAGCCGAAATTGGAGCAAAAATACTGTCTCCACGCCATCACAAAGAATTGAACACAAGACTTCCAACACTCCAACACTCCACTTAACCACCAGACCAACAGACTCATTCTGATATAAACTTACCAACAATTAAACTTAAGCCCTTTGCACAAGGTTAAGGCTTTATTTATAAAAATACCAAAATTTGCCCAAGTAAGGCTTAAACTTGGGACCTCTCACACACACCCAGAACACATAACCACTGAAGCAGATAGACATTGTGTGTCACATATACACGAAATCAAAAATTAAAATTTTGGGGGGTTACATTATCAGCCATATCAAATACGGACCATTAAAAAAATGACCAAAAGACCCAACCTATCAGCAGTTAAAGAGGAGAAAGAACACTTGAAAAAAAAAATATTAACAAGTGTTACAAAAATCCCAGCTATTATCAAATCCAAGTAGGAGTAGATAGATTTAATGACCAAAGCCCAATATTTACTTCAACAAAAATCTTATTACTTTTGGACTGATGGAAGAAAAATATTGGCATATGATGCTAGAGTTGGATATCGCCAGGATGATAGAAGTAAAGAATCCGTTCAACTGTTAAAAAAGATAGCTGACATGGAGATTGACGATTTTTCATTACACATAATTGAAGAAATAAAAAATACATGGGAAAGTTGGAACTCACCAAGATTGTCAATTGATTCATTAAATCTAGATGAAATTGAAGAAATGAATCTAGATAATATCCAAGAAGGATCGAAAAAAAAAAGACAAAGGAAGCAACGTGTGGAAGCAACCACATCTACGTCTAGAAAAAATAAGGAAGCAACGTGAAAGCAACCACATCAAGGCAAAAAAATATCATCAAATCAAATATGAAACATCATCCTTATCAGAAAAACTATGCGGGATTCAAATGAAATTAAACAGAGTTTAGAATTTCTCTTATAAAAGGAGATGGAGGAAGCCTAAGAAGGGCATTCAAGTTAGTTTTGAAATTTTTCTCTAAGTTACTTCTCATCCACCATCCTCCCCTATTTTGTAAAACATTTCATTTACTACTAGTTTCATTCTGTAAATTTAAATTACCATATACTATCTCCTTAAACTCCCTGTAACTGGTATCAGAGCGTCAGTTTAACATTTTTTGGAGAAATAATATCGTAGTATTCATTGTAAGTTCTTATCCTTTATTTTTAGTTTTGTTTATTTCATGTTGGTTTATCTTAAAACTCATATATTTGTTATTCTGTTTTACTATGGCCTGTTTATGTATGGGTGAGACTATTGGTGTTTTAAAGTAAGAAAATATAAAGATAATAGACGATTTTAGATACCTAAGATAAATTTTATGGAAGAAACTGATTGTCTATACAATGATAAATTTTGCAATCATGCTATGCATATTGACTCTAAAATTGAAAACAATATTTCATCACTTAGTAAGGGTTTTAATAGTTTAATAGATATTATTTCTATATATTTTTATAAGTTATATAATAAAGTAAATAAAATAGAACAACAAATAAATAATTTAGGAGAAGTAACAAAATTAGATTTGAACAACAAATCTATATATATCTTATCTAAAGTTAATAATAAATTAGAACAAGTTCTTATTAATAAAAATATAGAACAAGAAATAGATTTATGACCTTTATATAATGGAAATAGTAACATAATATTAGCCTTGTCAGAAGAAGAAGACACTTCCTCTGAAGAATCATCTTCTAAAAACAAAAGATATAAAAAATCTAAAAAACAGAAAAGAAATTATACTTATCAACAAAAATATGATTTCCAATCCTATAAACAACTTATAAAACATTGGAAGAATAAATTCACTAAGACATCTGATAAAAATGAAATAATAGAATATCCAAAACTAATAGAACAACTTTATGAAAAATATAAAGACCTATTTGCATTATTCAATTATCATTATATGTTGAACTATGACACTACAAACAATAGTAGTAGTTCTAATAATCCTGATAATTCTATCAATTTAGAAGTTACAAATCTGATGAAGAAAATAATTTAACAGATGAAGAAGAAAATATAGAAATACCAGAATCAATGGATACTGATAAAACAAATCAAGATCCTTATAGAAAAATAAAACTAGAGTCGGATCTTCTAAAAGATGATTATTTAAGATCCCATAATAAAAATTATGAACAAGTTGAAAATACAACTAAAATTTTTGGTAATCAAACAGAAAATGTTGCTACTAATGAAATAAAATTTGAAAATTTAGGAGAATCATTTACTCAACCTGTCCCACATAGGATAGATGATCTAAATAAAAGAAATGTTGCTCAATGAGGAATATATTTAGATCTAACTAATATTCCTATGGCAGACTATAAAAAAACCATAGATGATTTGGCATAGTCTAATGACTATAGTTGTTAACAACAACATGTGGTCAAAAGAAAAATTTTAAATTACTTTGTTGGAACATTTCAAGGAGATGTTCTACAATTCCTAAGAAGATGGGAAAAATCAGAAAAAAGGAAAAAAAAAACAAAAATGGCAATTAATCAACCAAATTCAAACTCCTAAAGATCTATTAAAATGGTTAAATTATATTCTAAAAATAGAATTTTGTGGCTATACTGATAAAAAATATCAAGATAGTCTGTCTAGTTATGTGTTGTCAAAAATTAAATTATGTGATATTAAATATCTAGAAGAATTTTCTAAAAAATTTCTTCATGAATATCAAAAACTAAAAAGAAAATGAAAATATAGAATTTTGAAAAAAAATAATATTTCCATAAATTACCACCATCATGGGATGAGATTTGTATAAAAAAAATACGATTCTTATTTAGAAAAACACAGTAAAATATCTGAAGTGGATTCAAAAACTATAGATTCTATAGGAAATAGAATTAATTTTGCAAAAGAAAGAATAATTGGTTATCGTTTACAAAGTAAAGCTTCTAAACAAGTTAAGCATAAACTAAGTAATAAGCATTTTACAAAAATTTTAAAAAATGAATGGGAATTTGGATGTAAATTAGTATGTCCAAATACTTATAAAAAAACATAAAAAGAAAAATAGAAGATATAATCTAGTTAGATGGAAACCAGGAAATAAGAAAAATTTTGGTTATAATAAAAAAGAAAGATTCATTAGAAGAAAAACTTCTAAAAATCTTAAAAAACAAAAATGTAAATGTTTCATATGTGATGAATAAGGTTATATAGCACCAAATTGTCCTAATAAAGGAAAAAGTGCAAGAAAATGACTAAAACACTTGAACAAGATTCAGAAATATGTTCAGAAGAGTAAATAAATCCTGAGGAAATATTATACGAATTAATATCAGAAATAGATTCTGACACAGATGATGAAGAATATATATTTGTGTTTAATATAGGAAGCAGTTCTAATAATCAATTAGAAGAAATTCCTAAGAATAAACAACAAGATATCAAATTAGGAAATATAATCGGAGAAGAAAAATACTTTTATGATGAAATGATAGAAGAGATTAATAAAAATCATATTTTAAAGAAGAAATTTATAAAATATGTAAATATAAAATCTGATGTCAAAGATATATAGAAAAAATAAGTGGAAATACAGTTGCCAAAGAAGCTAGGGCGGATTAACAAAAATCCCACTGTTTATTAAAGACAAAATTAAGAGGATTGAAATGAAATATCCCAAGTTAGATATATTCATTTAGGAATTATAATAATAACTATAAGAATATTGTTTAAAAAAGGACAAGATATACCAATAATAGCGGTATTATTAAATAAAATATTTAAAAATTCAATAAAAACACTCATTAGAAGAATTCAATTAAATTTGCATTCCGAGTAATAGTAATAGGATTTAAAGATACAGCAATATATACATACATCTAAGCACATGATGTACTTCAACTAAGCACATCAACAAGACATCTGTTAATCTCTGATTTACCCTTCAAATCCAATATTTTATGTTTGATTATTTTAAGACATTAGGGTAATCATTTGTCAAATAAATTATCTTTGATAAAAATTACTAAAAGATTCGCGGTGAAGAAACCATCGTCTCTTTATTTATTATTATTATTATTGACACATCCTACAACTAGTTGGCAAAGATTATTAATTGAAACCCTTGAACAGGGACAACCAGATTCTTTGTGTTCCTTTCCAAAACATAAGTCTTGTATTTTGCCAAGGAAAATAACAAAAAAGCATGAGCTTTATTCATTTGGGGGAAGAGGAGGAGAAAAAGCCCTAACATGACCCACACAAAGAAGCATCAGACATCCAATGGCAATGAATATGTCATTGATAAGTTAGGAATCCTACCTCAGTAATGGCATCCAGATTAGAATATATTTAATCCTTACAAGAAAACTAAGATTGGAGTTCTATATAAATCTCAATTTTTGCAAATGAATCATCGGTACAAGAAATATGAAGTTTTTGCTTCAACTCCCATGCTGCTCATGCTTCTGCTTCATCAAGGCCAAGAAGAGCAAACATAAGAAGGAAGCAAAAAGTGACTAATGATCGGCGTCCCCGATGTGATTCCTAGGAAAGAAAAATGAAGCAACATGATTTGCTAACACTTCTCTTTAACATGTTTTCTTAGAAATGCCATCTCATTCTCAAATCCTCCACCTTTCCTTGTGTTTGATGACATCTTCACCCGTAATGCAATTCAAAAGTTAAGAAAAAGAAAGTTCATTCTGTTAAACTGATTCTTGTTCATTCTCTCTTACGATTATTCGGTATTAAGTCCATCTCTTGCATTTGGCGCTCAACAGAAACCAAACCGGTCTGTTCAAGAAACCTGCATAAGATATCCATCCAATCAACCAAATTCAGGGTTTATGTCAAGTAACAGTTTCCAACTAGAAAAGATTTAAGATTCAATTTTGCTATTTCAAATATCATCCCTATGCATATAATTACTGCTAGCATTATAAGAACCAGTCACTTTCGCATTCTTCCCTCCATTTATTGTTCTAAAACTGGAAAAAGAACTATGCGAGCATGCAAGAATCGACATTTTCAAAACAAAATTCCGAGCTCCCTACTCACCATGTCTATCTAAACCATGTTATGTGCCATGATAACAGGCAGGTTCAATCCAAACTGATATCTAATATATCACCATTATATCAGAAGAGCATGCTAAAACCCATCATGTTTGTGACAAAACACTGAAATTTTCAAATGCTAAAATACCAAACCATTAAAGTCTGAGAGAATCATGGTAATTATGGTACAAATACCTTTTGACAATTAAAGCATCCTCTCAGATATAGCATAGAAAGTGCCAAATGATCATACAAAATCCCATGATTTTCATTTAAATCATAAATAGCAAATAAAGCAACTGTAAAGACTAACATAAAGCTAGAAGACTATAAATCCATGTTCAACACAAAAGATAATTGGGGGGGGGGGTAGCATTGATAGTATTACCAGTTAAGAAGCAAGAAGAGGGTGATGGCAATGAGAACAAGGAAAGCAACATGAAGAATCAAGGAGGAATCAGTAGAGGAGAATGCTAAACCCAACATGAGAGCAAGGCAAAGACCTAACATCAAAAACGTTAATTTTAGAGTACTCCATGTAGGACCCTGAAACCCAAAATCGTTCATTAGAAACTACATAAATAAATATGGCTGCAAATATCTAAAAAGAGAAGCGGGGGGCCGGGGGGGGGGGAAGATCATAGAGAAGGAAAACAGAACCGACGTTGACACCAGGAGCTAAAGCTCCAAGTAAAACAGCTTGGCCTGATGATATATCGCCTCCTGCTGATTGTTCTTTCTCCATTGGATCTTCAGATCTTAAGTTTGAGAAGCAAAGCCGGAGACTTTACCCGATTGAAATTCCTAGCGCTTCTTCTCCGTTGGGTTCAGTGGTTTAGGGTTATAGCCGGTTTGGTAGTTAATAATTAGAATAACCCAAACTCCAACAATTCAATACGGTTCTTCTACTTTTACATCATATTTCACCTCTCTCTCTCAAATATTTTACTTATAAAACTTTTAATGTATTTTTTATATAAAAAATATTAAAGACTGATGGTACTCGAGATTTTTCCTTTTAAGATTAATTTAATGCCTAATATTTTTAGTACTATTTTCAAAATCCTCCATGAAAACCGATGATCTCCTCTAAGCTTCATTTCATAAAAAGATTAAAATGCTGAAGTTCTGAGTAAAAGTCAAGTCAGTTGCCTTAAAAGAAACAATCTCATTTTCAAAGGCACTAATTTATGCCCCTTTTGTGGTGATTAAGATAATCTAAAAAATTACTCAAATAATTCTCAACTTCTTTCTAAGCAATGTTTCTCCCTCTCTTCAACAAAGATCTCACGCCCCCTTTCGGTGAATCCCTCCCCTGTTCAATGGTTGCTCTCCCTCATCATTGTCCACAACAGACAAAATAATGTTCCGGGATTCCAATGGTTTTCAGCTTATATCTCTGCATAATTTCCTCCTCCGTGCTATTCTATTGCTTCTCAGAACTTTTAATGTTAATTACTGCAGGCTACTTAGGAGGGAGAAATATTAACACAGGACGTTTCAAAGCAGCTAATCTTTGAAGACATCAAACTTCTCCAGGACGTCAAAATTATACTACAATCATCAAACAATTGCCACCTGAAGAGAGAAACTCGCCGTTGGGCTAGGTTGCTTCTGAATCGTTTTTAGCTTTACTTCGCCTTAAATTCTTCTCGTCTTTGTACAAAAGGAAAAAAGAAAAGAAAACCTTAACCCATTGTCGCACAGCAAATTCTCCGCCTAAGATTCCATCAACTGCCTTTCCATTGGCTTGGGTACCTTATTGATGGGGATTTCGTCCATTACGCATGGCAAAGTAAATTTATAGAAGACAACATTTCTGGTCAGTAGGACAACATTATATATCACTATAAAATCATCCTAAATCTATGACACCCTTTCTTCACACTTGAATACCTCATTCTCAGACTTATGACTAAAACAGACCTACATACATATTTTCAACTTCTTTATGTCTATATATATATATACACACGCAGGATGTATGCTACGCGAATGTCCAAAGAGAGCTTCAAAGTTTTCAATTTCCCATGAAAGTAGGATTTCTCAGGGTTGGATCCTGCTGGAGTAGCCATTCTTTCTCTTTTAGATACTGCAAGAGTGGCCGTGGCTCGTCTCTAAGCTCAGTCATGGCCCCACAGCCATAATGGCTCGGTCTTTGATAACCATGAAACGGCTTTTCCCTTCTCGGTTCCTCCATGCCGTAAACACGGGGAAATCCTTGAGGCAATACTGAACTCTCTGTGTAAATTGTTGGATTTGGAACAGATGGAACTCCGTATTGATTGAAAAGACCAACACGGGAACCATCATGTGTGGGAATGGGGTTCCCGGGAGCATAATAGTTGATAGGCTGCACATGGCTGTTGGCATGATCAAGATTGCGACTTTCTCTGTATCTCCGAAGCCATTCTGAAGAAGTCATCCCGCTGAATGGAGGGTATTTATCAATGAAACCTGGAATACCAGAACCATAAATACGTTCGCCATCAGGAGACCAATTGGGGTAACCACTTATCCTTGATGCATTGTAGAAATTCTCGGGTTTGTTAATGAACCCTGAGCCATTCACCCCTGAAAAACTAGACTGATTACCATTAAACCAAGCAGCATCATCAGGCAATAAAGGGGCAGAAGGAATTGGAGCCGAATATGGTGGAGGTGAGTAAAAGTAATTGGTTAAAGCTTCAGATCTTCTTGAATTGACAGAATCCTCAGTTTGATGGATCGAGAGATCGCTCAGGGATGAAGTGGCTACTTCTGCAATAGGGCTCAAGCTTGGTCTACTAACATCACTTCTTGTCTTTTCGGTACTGCTTAAACTTCCTTGGTTTAGAACCCAAGAACTAAGTGACGGTGGCCCGGCAGAGATGGGGGCTTCCGAAAACAAGAATGCCGTGGTTTCTTTTACAAAAGGCTCATGTTGCTTGACAGGCTTGCTGCGCCTGAAATTCGAGATGTCAGATTGAAAATCTGAAGCATCATAATTGGCCTGGTTTTGCGCTATTAGTAGGGACGTAGCACGGCGCAAACATTCATCGGAAGGAACAGTTTCCTCCATTTCGTTTGGAGACGCAGGGTCTTTTTCGCTATGAATTTTCCCATAGGGTGGTGCTGAATTATGTCTTGTAAGAGGCTTCAAGAGAATAACTTCTTCCTCTTCCATGGCAACAGATTTCCCATCTGCAAGATGGCTGCTTTGGTTTTCACTTGCAATCTGTGTCTTGCATTCTTTTCCAGCTTCATATGTATGCTGATTCAGCCCTTTGCCATTTACATCTGAATTGGACTCCCCATTTTCTGATTCTAGTCTCTCAGGCATTTCATTTGCATCTTTCGGATAGAATTTCTTCCCCAAACTATCAAAGGTAATCCATTTATAGGAACCATATGATCTGCTTGCAATCTTCATCGCGGCATTGATTATACGCTTAATACGGCATTCAATCCCACTTTGGTAACCGTCCATCTGATTCCAACTAGTTGAGAAATCTAATGAAACATGTATTTGAGCTAACGGTGCAAAGCCCCTCAACTCATAGTCTTCCCACAGTGCAATTCTTACATCAGATACAATTTCAACATTAACATCGAGCTGCTTCAAGAGGTCCATAAAAGCAGCGAAAAAATAAGATATAGAGCTTTTAGTTTTCTCATCCACTCCATATGCTTCAACTTCATCAAGCATACTTGCCAGCCACTCCACGAAAACAAGTATGGCAGGTAGAAGGGGACACGAATTCAAAGAATTTGCCCTCAAACATCTATATACAACACGTCCCATGAAAATGAATGGAGCATTCAATGCGAATTGTATCAACTCGAGATGTTGCTTGTTCTTTCCATCTTTCGACCCTGGCAATTCGAGGTTATTATTTAGATTATGGAAGACGAAGATGAAAACAGAAACAGCTTGAAGAACTCGGAAAGGGCCTGTTCTAGCCGAATCCATAAGCTGATAGGACTCCAGCATTGCTCTTAGCTTTATATCATCTAAAGCCATCATCACATCCAACACTCTCATGGTAGATGCAAAAGCACAAGGGAAGTCCTCCAAACTGCCTCGCATCAGCCAAGAACATGAGAACTTAGTTAAAGGCGAAATGCAAACACCAAAAAAGCTTAAATATTCTTTATTAAAAACAGAATACAAACACCAAAGAAGCAAGTTGACAAACCATCCGTATCGAGTAAGATTGGCAGCATTCAAATTGATAGAAAGCAATCAGAAAACATCTAGCTGTGGTGATTTCAAAGACAAACTTATTTTATTGGATCATCATAAGTATGTTTTTTCAACTCAAAAGTCAATTCTTTATATACTCCATATGCTATGCCCTATGGTAATTTATGAGCATGAAAAGCAGACATGATACGGATGAGACAAACTAGCATATGAAGCCTTAAACATATTTGCATCTTAAACGAACTAATTCTACTCATCTGTAGTTACAAAAATTACCTGGATTTTAAGAAGAAGAAACTTAGTGTTCGGATAAGAAGCAGCCAAAAATTCATTCCTGCAGAGTGATCATTTTCACCCTTCAACGGAACGCCATCTGAAACTTTTTCACTTGATTGTAATTTTACCTGGGAATCACTTCTTTCAAATGGTTGTAAGAAATCAAATTGTTCCTCACTCGAAAGAAATGGCAAATCACATGACCTGTTCTGCAAAATCACAAGAAGCATTTGGAAATCAGAAACTGGTATGAATATCCAAAGGGTACAAAATTACTTGCATGGCATGAGCAAACAGTATAAATCTTATAAATCTTACTCTTTCAAATAGTAAAACAAGATTGTTCCAGGCATCCGGGAATGGTTCTTTTACAGCTAAACTTCTTATACAGTGGTATAGAGCAAGAAACTCATCACCCACATACGTAGCCAGTACTGCCAACTAAAAGTGAACATTAATGGTTATTACATAGAAATTGGGAATTCAGAATGTTACAAATGCAACTTTGTTCTATATAATTGGCTCAGATACCACATTCATTGTTATATATCAATAGAGAAAATAAGAAAACACTTAAAATACCTGATTCTGGGGGTTTCCGCTATCCGGCCATACCATTGCAGCTTCCAAGTAGTAGGCGGCTGCAACTGACCAATTATGCTTGAGGACACTAGATTGTTCAACTTGTTCCATATATCTAGCAAGATCCCCGAGACATACTAAAAACCGGTGACATAAGAAGTGACATTTCCGCAATTTCACAGGTTCAATAGAAGCATTGATGCCACCCCTTTTAGAGGATGAAGATTCTTCAGGAAGTCCGTAATGACTTCTGAGTTTCTCAATCAATTTTTTGTAAAATTCGGTAGCTTTTAGAAGAAATGACTTAAACCCATCTATATATCTGTTATCAGAACCACTTGAGCCCATTGCAGACATTGTACTTTCTGAATTAGCTGAGCTTCTTTTTGTTCTTTTACGGAACTCATCAATGTGCTTATAGTGTAGCTTCCACAGTGAATATTCAACATCTTGGAGTTCCGTCAGTTCATGATCATCCAAGAAGAAACTCTCGTAATTTAAACAGACTTTGTGGTATAAATCCCGAACATCGGAGTGCAATAAACCTTTGGTGTGGATTAACACCCACAAATGCTTCTCTGTGTTAGCAATCTGATGAAACCAACATGATCTCGAGAGTCAAAAACTAATTGAAACAAGGGAGAGTTTAGTATACAAATAGAGTATAACATGAAATTGTAGCTACAACGTCCAAAAATGTACCTCTAGAAGGAAATTTGCTTTGGCCTTCTGATCTTTCAGAGGAACAGCTGAAGTAGTATTCATGATTATAGTGCGGGCTGTTCTTTGATATAGTTATATCTCATCAACTGGACACACAAATATTTATAGCATACTTCATCCAATCAATCAATTATGTTCATTAGAAACTTAAACAATGGTAGAGAAAAGGAAAAGAAGCAACAGCATGACCGAGTAAATGCTGAAATAGGTTAATACATCAGCAAAACGGACAGACTCAAAACTATTTTGTAATAATAAGAAGAATGTGGACGTCCAGTAGTTCTTGCTTGAGTGGAACTCAAAACAATATGGAATTTAGATTTCAGTCCAATCCATGAATCACTGAATTTCTAAATTGCTGTTTATGAAATACGGAGCAGAACTTTTCTTTTCTCAAGTTCATCCACCAGCCATATCTGAAATCCATAGATACAACAAAACTTACCTATTTCAGTACATATTCTATATCAATCCCCCTACTTACAACAGATCAAATTCATATCAGGAATCATAAATCCCTATTCCCAAATGAGCCATTTGGATAATACTTCAAACACAGAGAAATTGCCTAGTTATATAATACCGGACTCCTTGGACCGAGAAACCTTCTAGGATTTGAAGTTACAGGACTTAGTGAGCATATCATTCTTTCCTAATAAGCTAGCAAGTTCACTGCTTCTTTTTCCTCTGTTTCAAGTTTCAAGCATTCAACTACAGACTCAAGGATTTCATCTTTAGCATTCAAATGCTTCAGACATGGATTAAGCAGAAGTTCTGAATTCAGATTCAAATAGTAGTTTGAGTGAAGCTGACACCATAAGAGGAAATTTGAAGAAATACAATATAATAGAATGATATTTGCTGCATCAAAAGCATACCAAGTCCAAAAGTACTAATAATACTCGTAAAATTCAAGTCACTTTCATCAGTGGGGGAAAAAGAGAAAAAGGATAAGGCAACAATTAAGATTTCCAAGCAGATAATGCATCCAGAAAATGACCATCATCATCACCATGAAAAGAAGTAAAATAAGTTCTAGGGAGAGAATTGCTCAATAAAAGCCCCAAAGTTTTCAACTTTTTTATGCAATTATTCCATCAAGTATACAGCTTCTTACCTAAGGGGAAAAGAAAAAAAATCCGCAATAAATGAAATTTGAGAATTCTCATTTGCAGTTTACCATAAAAATAAACATGAAGTATTAGCAGAGAACAAAAAGAAAAGAAAAAAGGAACAAGACCAGCAACAGTGAAAGAAATTAGTAACCAAATCAAAATAAACAAACAAGAGATAATCAAAGCAAAAGAGCTGAGATATTTTTCAAAGGACTAGAAACCTAAGAACATCATACCTGAAAATGAGAAACCAGTACCAGGAAAAAAAAAGAAAAATATATAAAGATTCAATTAAAAACCCCATTAGTAACAGGAACTTACTGCCAAATTTTGGAGATGAAAGTATGACCAAACAAAGGCCAAATAAAAGTACCCAAATGGAAGTGAAAGAGAAAGACAGTGAGAGAGAGAGAGAAGCGCGGAGATTGGCAAGTGAAAGAAGAGGTTAGCCACCTGTTCTGCTTGGTTGTGAAACAGACAAAGTAAAAGGTGGCTGATGATGAGACTCATGGAAACAATCTATACCCCCTATATTAAATGTTTTTCTTCCCTTCTTTTTCAAAAAAAAAAAAAAAAGAAAGAAAAATGGTTGCTTTTTTAATATTCCATTGGTTACTGGTGTTTACTAGTTACTACATACTAGTCATCATAGAATAAAAATTCTTTAAAGATAGGAATAAATAAAAGTGAATTTATAGTATCATCACCATCATCGTCCGTCCTTCTTGACTAAATGAAGAGAGTATCCCTTGCAATCCAAGCCAACCCCATCTTTCTTCTTGTCTTAGAATTCTCATTTTATAAGAACATTGCATTTGCATCATCATAATTTCAGTAGCATCATAATCATCATCATTATTAAAAGGGGTTTATCCAATTACTTAATTGGATTAGCATTTGCACAGGCGGATGGAGGCAAGTTTGAAAATTTATATTTGTGTTCGGAAAATTGTTTCTCCACCTTAGAAATAATGAAAATACTTAATTTTTGCAATAAAAAGTGTTATAATAAATTATTTTTCTAAGCTAACAAAATTCGATTCGATTCGAAAAATTTCGTTAAAAAATTAAATTTTGAATTAAATAGTTCGGATATGAATTACACAATTCGAGTTATTCGAAAATCCAAATAAGAAAATGCAAAACTATGTCGTTTTGATAAATATTTACCTTTTCTAAAATTAAAAGTCAAAATCATTAAGTTAAAAACGATAAAACTATGTCGTTTTGATAAACATTTTACCCATTAAATTAAAAGGCAAAAGTTTTATATTGTTTGCATAGTTAAATAATATGATTCGTTAACTCGATTCGAGTAAATTTTTTTTACTCGATTAGATTCGAAAAAAAAATCAAATTGAGTTCAGTTGCTAAAATAGGATTCGTCAACTCGACTAACTCAAAATTTTTTTAGTCGATTCGACTCGACTCGATCGAATGCTCACCCCTAACCTAAACCAAGATAATATTTTATTGCTTTTGGATTTTGTGAAAATTATCAACATACCTTTATTTGGTATATAAAAAAAATTAATTTATATTTTATATATTATTCTATTAAATTATTTAAATATTTTATGTATCCTTATATTAAATTATTTAATTGTGTTATAAAATAAATAGATAGAGAGTAAAGATTAAAGAGAATGTGAGAGCAAATAGAGAGCATATTTTATTGATTAATCGGAATCATATACAATGCTTCTCCAAAGTATATATATATAGACATAAGGAGTATAAATGAAATAGAACTCTACTTGTAATTACTATTAGAATTTAAAGTAAATCAAAACTTATCTAGATCTTGATAGACATCTGTAATAGCCCGATTTTGGGGCTAGTGGGAACAGTGGTTTCGGAACCACTAATCTGGGGCTGGAGAAATTATTTTTAATATTATTTTATGTGTTATAGTATGATTATATGAGTGCATGAAAATTTTAGTAAATTAATTTTAGTGATTACTTGCTTAATTTCGAAAAAAGAATTAAATTGCATAAAGTGCGAAAGTTTTGTTCTACAAGCTAAAGGTGTTAAATAGCTATAGAACCTTAAATTGGAGGTCCTTAATGTGCAAATAGGCCCTTAAAAGAGTGATGGCCGGCTATAGAGACAAGAAAAATGAAATTGTTAAAGGTTAGGTGAGCTTTTGGTGACAAATTTGACTAGAAATAAAATAAAATAAATAAATAAAAGATATCATCTTTTCATCTTCCTCCTCTCCACCGAAAATATCAGCAAAAATAGGAGTTTTGGAAGCTTCAAATTTCAGCAACTCTTCACCCTTGCAAGTAAGTGTTTTTAATGGTCATTCTTGATAGTTTTTGTACTTTGGGACCCCTATAGCTTAATCTAGCTAATGAGGGGACTATTTTGAAAAATGGTTGAGAGTCTAGGGTCCTTCCATGAGAGTATTTATATTGTTTGCTAAAATTTGATGAAAGGAAATGAAACTTGGTTGTTTAATAAACAACTTTTGTGAAATGATTTTTTATAAAAACACCTAAAAGGACCATTTTGTGAAGTTTATAAAATAGGTTGTAAATGTGCAAAATAATTGGATTTGTGAGTTGCTATAAGTTTAAAATAGATTCGGCTAGGCTTGGTTAATGAGGAAATTTGATGAAAATCGTTTTACGAGCCTAGGGGCAAAATCATAATTATGTGAAAGTCTAAGGGCAAAATGGTAATTTTGTCAAAGTAGGAATTTTGGAATGTCTTAATTAATGTAGTGATTAAATAAGTGAATTTGTCATTATAGATCAAGAAAAACGGAGTCCGGACCCAGACCGGGGGAAAACCAAGCTATTGGACTAAATCGAACTAGTCGCCCATATTTTGTATACCGAGTTAAGTTGTACGTAAATAATACAACTTTATTTTTATTATGTATTGAATAATTAATATGGCATAAAGTGTTTGATTATTATTGAGAATATGCATTATGAGAATCGATGTAGTAAAAACTCCCGGTTGAACCTTAGGAATAGATTGGATATCTATGCCATGACATTTGGTTTATATGTGTGCTAGTGTAAGACCATGTCTGGGACATGGCATCGGCTACATTATGAGGGCTAGTGTAAGACCATGTTTGGGACATGGCATTGCCGTTGATATGTGTGCTAGTGTAAGGCCATGTCTGGGACATGTCATTGGCATTGAGACGAGAGCTAGTGTAAGACCATGTCTGGGACATGACATCGGTATCTTACCCTCTTGTGTGAGGCTTGTCGGGTATCCTTTGATATTTTAACTGGTTCAACGGGTAATTTAAAGCTTGTGTCAAAAGCGAGAAAAGTTACGACTATGTTGTAAGTGATACAGGCGCCTACACGAAATTCATAAGAAATGAACTCGATTTATGTTGTATGATTAGTAAAGATGAAAATGAGTAAGTTATCCCTTTAACCATTTGAGAATTATGTGCAAGTTTATAATATGTTATGAGTATGATAATGCATGGTAATTATTATTAGTTATTTACATGCAACTTACTAAGCTTTAAGCTTACTCCCTTTCTTTTCCATTTTCTTATAGTATCGCCAAGCTAGCTCGGGGATCAAAGGACGTAGGAGGCTCGATTACACTATCAATCTGAACATTTGGTATAATTAGATTTATCATTTTGAGTATGGCATGTATAGGGACTTGGTATTTTGTCAAGTATCATATTGTTTTGGCCAAATGTGTTGGCTTGTCTTGTAGGTCGATTCATTTTGTATAAGGCCATAGTTGATGGCTAATACTTGTTGTTGATAAATGTAAATGTTGGTGTTTCCATGAATGTGGTTAATAGATGGTTTGGTTGATAAGTAAGAAATGTTGTAGGTGATAGAAAATAGCTTGGATTTGAGGCGTCGATGCCTTGGTTTGACTGATTTAGTCATGTGTTTGTGCTTGTGTTGGTACTATATTATGTGTGTAGATGGGTGCTTGAAAGGGATGACAAAAAGGCTTGGAAAATATCCTTACACCCGTCCACACTGGTAGACATACTGGCGTGTGTCTAGGTACTGTATGACACACGGTCTACCCCATGGGCGTGTAGTCCGGTCGTGTGTCTCCTGCACCTTAATTTGGTAAAATAGAATGCCCAGTAGTAATTACATGGGCTGAGACACGACTGTGTGTCTCAACCATGTGAAAGACATGGCCATAGGACATGGGCATGTGCCTAGGCCGTGTGAAGTCTGCACCTTGAATGTGAAATTTAGAATTTCCACACGGCCTTGCACACGAGCGTATGCCTTGGCCGTATGACCCTAAATGATTGATGACATCAGAAATAGAATGTCAAGGTTTTTACACACGGGCTGAGACACGGGTGTGTCATGGCCGTGTGGGGGACACGGGCCATGGACACGGACGTGTGCTAGGCCGTGTAAAAACCCTTATAGGTTTGAATTGAAAAATAAATCCACACGAGTAAGGGACACGGGTGTGTCCCTATATGCTGAGGCCGTATGAGTTACACGGTACTTCAACATGGCCATGTTATTAGGTTACACGGGCATGTCGCCCTTCCACACGGGCGTCTGCCCCTGTTTTTAATGACACTTCCCAAAGTTTTTCTAATGAGCTCGATTTGGTCCCAAACCGTTTCTAAAGGGTGTTTTGGGCCTCGTAGGCTCATATTAAGGATTTTAAGACAAACTTTGAAAAGTTTTAAATTTGAACGAACTTTTATGACCCAAAAATGTATGCTAGTATGTGTTTAAGTAAGGTAACACCTCGTACTCTGTTCCAGCGTCAAACACGGGTAAGGTGTAATATCCTGAAATAGGTGTTATTTTGTAACTGCATTGTTTGCTTGTGTTTGGATTGCGGTGTTGTTATTTATGATGTTTTGAGACTTAGTTGTAAGTCTAGTGTAGGCCTGAGTAGTAGGAAAAATTTTAGTTTTTAGGTTTAAGGTAAAAGGAGCTGAAGGAGCTAAGGGTTATAAGTATTCCAAGTAGGATTTTAGCACTTGAAAGAGGCTTGGCAAGGTGGCAAGGAGGTGCCACTTAGAGCCTGTGATTGACGCCACTTGCAGGGGAAGGAGGTCTCAGGTTCGAGCTGCAGAAATCCCACCTTTTGCCTTCTATTTTGACGTCAAGGAGGGGGAGAAGTTGTGTGCAGTTCAAACTCTGCCTAGTAAGGATGGACCAAGTCAAATTTGTTTGAATGGTTGGCAGAGAGAAAATTTAGGTGTTTGACTAATTCAAATCTGTTTGAATTAGTGGCTAGGAGAGACTTTGGGTGTTGGCCGAATTTTGAACTCCTCTTGGGGGGGGGAGTGGCCGCTTTTGGTAAGGTGTGTAGGGGGGATGCCGAAACCTCCTAGAGTGTTTAGAGTGCATTCTCGGCCAGCCTTTGTTTAGTGTATCAATAGCCGAGATTCTTTCTTTTTGTTTCAGTAGCTAGCCGAACCTTCAGGTGAGCATTTTCACCTTTTTCTTCTTTGAAACCGAAAACCTTAGGCAACATATACCCTTGCCGAAATTTGCACTTGTTCTCTCTTGATTTTATTGTGGCCGAATACTCTCTTGAGTTCAAAAACTTTTATTTTCATTTTTGCTTTCTTTTCTTCTTATTGATCCTTAGCCGAAACACTCTCTCATTTCTCTCTTTTCTTTTTTCCATTTGTGCTAAGCCGAAAGTACTCATTTTCTTCCTCTTTTACTTTCATTTTCTTGGCTCTTTTCAAACTCTTTTGCCGAAACCCCTATCTCCACTCAAACCGAACCTTAACTGCTTGTTTGAAATAACCATAGCCGAATTCTCTTCTCCCTTTTTGTTTAGTTTTGGCCGAAAGTCACAAGCAAGGGTGATCTCTCCTAGTTTTCTCCAATCGGTTTTTTAGAGGAAGGTAAGTGCTCAAGGCCGAATGCCTATTTCTTCTTCTCTCTTTTTCTCTGTCGACTTCTTTAAAGGTAGGAGCCGATTTCGGCATTTGATAGCAAGGGTGTTAATTATCCTTTTTGGGAACCGTTTTGTTGTAGGGCCTCCGGGATTTTGGAAGATCGATCCAACCTCTATTTTTTTGGCAATCGGTTTTGGTAAGTGGTGGTAAGGATCCATTTGTAAGATCATCTATTCTTTTAAGTATTCAAGCCGAAGGCTATTGATGTAGGTGTTTTTGGATTGCCGATTGTAGGGGAGTGAAGCAGATTCACAAAGCGTGTGGTGGCTAGTATTCAAGGGGCGTTTAGGTAAGGTCTCGGGTTTCAAGTGTTAACCTTTTGGGTTTATTTGGTTTGGCCGAATGGCCTATGTGGCTAACCTTAGTTATGGCCGAATGTAGGATCAAGGACCTAGCGTTGTAGATCGACTCTTCGGATTTAGGGCTTGTGTTATAACAGGTGTGTAAACTTACACACTCTATTACTTAGTAATATATTTTAATAATCTGATAATAATGAAAGCTGAAACAGTATGGATGTTGATATGGTACCCTATGGGTATGTGCACGGATTCGGGTAAGTCCATTTCGATATGAGTTCTGTTATTCATTATATGATATAATGATTTTATGACATATATGTGTTATGAGATGTGTACCAAAATATGTTGACATGATTTGCATGGGTTGCATGATTTACATGAGTATGGCATGATGATGGGTGATATGAGAGGAGGGGGAAGATGATATCCGTGTCTTTGGGACACCAGAGGTTTGGCACCTCCAGTGGTTTGGTACCACAGATTGGTTTAGTGACTTTGGGTCAACAGAGGTTTGGCACCTCATAGCGACTTGTCCCAGTGGCTTAGTACCACGGTGGGTTGGCCCCACAGTTGACATATCGGGATCGGCGCCAGTGATTTGGTATCACACGTGGGTTGGCCCCACACTTGGATATTGATATTTTGTGACTTTGGGTCACCAGAGGTTTGGCACCTCATAGCGACTTGTCCCAGTGGCTTAGCACCACAGTGGGTTGGTCCCACAGTTGATATTACGGGATCGTCGCCAGTGATTTGGTATCACACGTGGGTTGGCCCCACAGATGGATTATTCGTGACTTTGTGTCACCAGTGGTTTGGCACCACAATATTGGATATCGTGACTTTGGGTCACCAGTGGTTTGGCACCACCAGTGGTTTGGTACCACACGGGATAGATAAGGAGTATGGATGGCTAGGGTTGGGGTGCATTACTTATATTGCTTGGTGATATGTGTGTAAACATGTTGCATTAATCGAGAGGAGGGTTTATGCACTGAGTCTTGGTGACTCACCTTCTCTCTTATCATTTCAGGTGACACTTAGATCGCGGACGAGGAGCCGGGTGGACTCGAGGTGGCCATGCTATGAATAAATACGGTCTTTCATGGATTTGGATTTGGTACTTTATTTCATTTACCTCGATTTGGTTTTGTTGGGATTGTAAAAAGGCCTTTTAAATTATGTTTTGATTATTTATGTGGTTGGATTTGATTTCAAATATGACTTAACAAATTATTGGTTAACATCTGATAAAATCTGAAAAAAATAAGGTTTGCTAAAACTACAAAGCGGCATGTTTTAAACTTTACCATCGGGTATCACTTTAAAATTGAAGAGAACTACAACTCAAACGGTTTTTCAAACTTAAAGTTTTACACACTCAATTTAAATGTTTTAAGCAACTAAAAAGAAACTATTTGCATTTTCATGTAATATAGAATTGTTTTACTTATGAATTCGACAAACTAGGTTTTAAAGATCAAATCTCGGGTTTTCAAAAACAACAAGAACAGTTTTAACTCATCATGCACCTGCTTTCTACAAAAATAAAAACAACGAGGAAATTTTTACTCAAAACTTGATTCGCTAGCTTGTCTTCTTCAAGATATCTTCATGTAACATGCTAGATTCGGTCGTGGTGTGTTGACCGGGTTTAGGGTGTTACAATTGTGGTATCAGAGCCAAGTTCAAAGGCTCGGCTGTGGGCCCGAGGCCCAAAAATGTTTTAAAAGTTGGTTTTAAGTGTTTTTGTTTCAAAATACATGGTTTGAAAGGCATGGCACCGAGTCTCCGGCACCAATCCGCCCAGGTAAGTACCCCTTACTATTGCTTGTGATTTTTGGATGTGATGAGATTGAGTGTCTAGGCGATAGTGAATTACTCTAGAAACTGAAACTGATAGGACTCTGTAGAATTGCGCAAACAAAACTCCTTTAATAAGAAATATTCATAAGACTTTGCCTTTAAAGACAGAGGAATAATTACTAATGCATAAAACTTCTAAATCAGATAAGTCGAGGTATTAGTCATGAGCACTCGAGGTGGACGTGGTCGTGGACGTGGTCGGGGTAGGATGACAGTTTTCGAACCAGTAGGGTCTGGTCAGGGGTCAGAGAATGAGATACCGGTACCACCACCAGTAGTAGGTAGTGAGTTTCAGGATCAGACTGGGGATGACGCAGTATCATAGGCGATGCTGCGAGTTTTGGAAAGGGTAGCTGGAGTTGGTGGAGGCGCAGGAGCTCGGAAATCTGTACCTGAGCGACTCCGAGCAAATGGGGCTGAAGTATTTCGAGGTGTTTCTGGTGTGGCTCCCAGCACGGCTGAGTATTGGCTGGAGGCGACGGAGCGGATCATGGACGATTTAGAGCTGACTGTTGAGGAAAAGCTGAAGGGGATAGTTTCGCTTCTGCGGGATGAGTTATACCAGTGGTGGCTCACGGTTCGGGACAGTGCTGCAGCGGGAGATCTTACTTGGGATTATTTTAAGGCCGCATATCAGAAAAAGTATATTGGAGCTAGCTACATTGATGCGCAACGGAAGGCATTTTTGAGGTTGGTTCAGGGGAGCAAGTCTGTATCAGAGTATGAGGCAGAGTTCTTAAAGCTAAGCCGGTATGCTAGAGGCATTGTGGCTACTGAACACGAGCGGTGTGTCCGTTTCGAGGATGGTCTGAGAGATGAGCTGAGGTTACTGATTGCTCCACAACAGGAGCGAGAGTTTGCTGTCCTGGTAGAAAAGGCTAAGGTAGCCGAAGGGGTTAAAGAGTCTGTGAGGCAGAGCATGGATAGGAACAGACATAAGAGAAGCTTTGGGTCATTTGGGTCGGCTGGAAATTCTCAGAAAAGGGCTAGACAGAGTGGACCGAATCAGTCTGGTAGGTCTGTTGCTGCTAATTAGGGACTAGCACAGTGTAACCGTTGTGGGAAATCTCATTGGGGAGGATGCTGGACCGGTGGAAAAGGATGTTTTGAGTGTGGCTCACTGGATCATCGTGTGAGAGACTGTCCGCGTAAGTTGGCTAGGATTCAGTCTGAGGGTCAGAGCCGTACTCAGTTCAGAAATGGAGGACTGCCACCGCAGAGGGGTCGTGGTAATGGTAGAGGAGGTAATGGTTCTGGTCGGGGCCGAGGAGCACCGGGCAGAGGTGCGGGCAGCACTGAGGCTAGACAGCCTGGGTTAGTATATGCAGCGAGGCGCCGAGAGGAGGGCGACGCACCAGACGTCATAACCGGTACGTTCTTGATCTTTGGTTTTCCTTATACTACTTTGATTGATGTGGGTTCAACATATTCATACGTTGCTAGTAGCATAGTAGAGACCTTGAATTTAGACTTTGAGATTACTTCTAGGCAGATGATAGTGATTAGCCCTCTAGGTCACTCTGTAGTTGTAAATAAGCTGTATAGAGATGTACCCCTAGAACTCCAAGGGGTAGTGTTTGTTGCTGATCTGATGGAACTGCCGTTTGGGGAGTTCGATCTGATTCTTGGGATGGACTGGTTGGTTAAGTACCAGGCGAGGTTGGATTGCGCGGCTAAGCGCATGGTTCTAAAGATGGCTGAGGATGTCGAGGTGGTCATGATAGGTAATAGAAGAGATTACTTATCCAACGTAGTGTCTGCTTTAAAGGCTGAGAAGATGGTCAGGAAGGGCTGCGAAGCATTTGTGGTTCATGTGTATGCCTTAGAGGCTAAAGAGTCTGTTGTAGGGAATGTCCGAACAGTAAAGGAATTTGTTGATGTGTTTCCTGAGGAGCTTCCGGGACTGCCACCGGATCGTGAGGTGGAATTTGGCATAGATCTGTTACCCGGAACCGCGCCAGTGTCTATTGCTCCGTATAGGATGGCGCCAAAGGAGTTAGTGGAATTGAAGGCTCAGATTCAGGAGCTGTTGGACCGAGGCTTTATTAGGCCAAGTGTTTCACCTTAGGGAGCGCCAGTTGAACAAGCTGACGATCAAAAACAAGTATCCGTTGCCGAGGATAGATGATTTATTTGATCAGCTGAAGGGTGCAGCGGTATTCTCGAAGATCGACTTAAGGTCTGGGTATCATCAGCTAAAGGTGAAAGAGGCTGATATCCACAAGACGGTGTTTCGTACTCGGTATGGGCACTATGAGTTTCTGGTAATGCCGTTTGGGTTGACAAACGCGCCGACAGCATTCATGGACATGATGAATAGGGTATTTCAACAGTATTTGGATCAGTTCGTCGTGGTATTTATAGACGACATCTTGGTGTACTCAAGGACAGAAGCAGAGCATGACGCGCATTTACGCGTAGTATTGCAGATTCTGAGGGAGAAGTAGCTTTATGCTAAGTTTAGTAAGTGCGAGTTTTGGCTTAGGGAGGTGACTTTCTTAGGTCATGTGGTGTCAGCTGAAGGGATTAGAGCGGACCCTCGAAAGATTGAAGCAGTATTGGATTGGAAGCCGCCTAAGTCAGTGGCTGAGATTCGAAGTTTTCTGGGTCTGGCAGGGTATTACCGAAGGTTTGTAGAGGGATTTTCGTTGATCGCAGCACCGATGACCAAGTTGTTAAGAAAAGGAGTCCCGTTTGTGTGGACTGAGAAGCAGCAAGAGAGTTTCGACAACCTGAAGAAGATCTTGACTGAAGCTCCGGTTTTGATTCAACCTGAGGCAGGAAAAGAATTCACGGTATATTGCGATGCATCTCATACGGGTTTGGGTTGTGTGCTGATGCAGGAAGGGAAGGTGGTGGCTTATGCATCTCGGCAGCTGAAGCCACATGAGGTCAATTATCCGATGCACGACTTGGAGTTAGCGGCTGTAGTCTTCGCCTTGAAGATTTGGAGGTACTACTTGTACGGAGAGAGATTGATAGTCTACACAGATCACAAGAGTCTGAAGTACCTTTTGACTCAGAAGGATTTGAATTTGAGGCAGCGCAGATGAATTGAGTTACTAAAGGACTACGACTGTTCGATTGAGTATCATCCGGGCAAGGCTAACGTGGTGGCAGACGCGTTGAGCCGTAAGGTTGTATCGGACTTAAGAGCGATGTTTGCCCATTTGAGTTTGTTCGACGACGGAAGTATTCTGGCAGAATTGCAGGTTAAGCTGACTTGGGTTGAGCAGATCAGGGAGAAACAGTTAGAGGATGAGGTTCTGAATGAGCAGAAGTTGCAAGTGCAGGACAGTGGTTTGGAGGGTTACAGTTTGTCTAGTGATGGAGTGCTGTGTTTTCAAGGGAGAGCGTGTATGCCGAAGGATATCGAGCTAAGGCAGATGATTCTTCAGGATGCACATAGCAGCCCATACGCTATGCATTCTGGAGGCAGCAAGATGTATCGGGATTTAAGGGAGCAGTTTTGGTGGCCAGGACTAAAGCGGGAACTGACGAAGTTTGTAGGTAAGTGTCTGACATGTCGGCAGGTCAAGGCTGAACATCAGTTGCCGTCAGGGTTGCTTCAGCCAGCGAAGATTCCATAGTGGAAGTGGGAAAGGATCACTATGGATTTCGTCAGTGGATTACTTCTTACGCCTAGCAAGAAGGACTCAGTTTGGGTGATTGTGGATCGTTAGACTAAATCAGCTCACTTCATACCGGTAAGGGTTGATTACTCACTTCAGAGGTTGGCGAAGCTGTATGTGTCAGAGATAGTGAGGTTGCATGGTGTGCCAATATCGACCATCTCGGATAGGGATCCCAGATTTACGTCAAGGTTTTGGAAAGCGCTGCATCAGGCTTTGGGTACGCGTTTGGATTTCAGTACTGCATTCCATCCAGAGTCGATGGGCAGTCGGAAAGGGTTATACAGATTTTAGAGGACATGCTGAGAGGTTGTGTTCTGGACTTCAGAGGTAGCTGGAAAGAGTTTCTGCCATTAGCTGAGTTCGCCTACAACAATAGTTACCAAGCAAGCATCAAGATGGCACCATATGAGGCGTTGTATGGTAGGAAGTGTCGCTCACCTACTTGTTGGACAGTGTAACGACTTAATTTTCAGTGGTGTCGGAAATGGTGATATGAGATCACTAAATCTGACAAGTAAGATTGAATAAGGTAGTAATTTAATATTTATGAGTCAAGTGAGAATTTAGAAGAATTTGTGGATTGGTGAATTTAGTGAATTAAAAGAATTTATTAGGTCAAATGGGTCAAAAACGAGGTATCGAGACCTTGAATTTGAAAATCGAGCCATAAATATTTTTAGAAATATTTATGGAGTGTTATTAAGTTAGTATTAAAGTTTGGTTGAGAAATTTAAATGTTTGGGTAGTCAATTTAATAAAAAGGACTAAATTGTAACAAATGCAAAATTGCTAGAAGAATTAAATAGCTCAAGTGTTAAAAGAAAAAGGATTTAAAGAGCAATTAAACCTAAAAGTGAGAAGGTTTAACGGTAAAGGCAAGGGAATCAGCTGGAGATAAGGGAAATAAGGGCAAAATTGGAATTTTGTAATTTTAACATATGTATTAAGATAAGATTGAAAATAATCTAGACAAAATCTTCACATTTTCTCAGCCAAAAACGTCAGAAGAGTTCTGGAGAAGCTGATTTTCATACTAATACATCCTGTGAGTTTAATTCATGCTTTTTCTTGATAATTTTTATGCTTTTATGACTTTTACAATTAGATCCACTTATAGAATTCATTAGTTTTTGATTTGGTGGGTAAAATTAAAAGTTACCCTTGCTGAGAAATGGAAGTTTATGATGAATTATTATGAAAATTAAATTTTAATTTCATATTAAGGTGGTTTTATTAAGTGATTTTGATAGGAAATGATATTTAGGACCTAATTGTGAAAAAGTTGTGAATTAGAGGTTTCTGTTGAAATTTAGAATATCAAAGGTTGTGAAATAGTTTGTAATGATAGAATAAAGTTTTGATTGAGAAAATTAGTTCAATTGATGGCTGAATTGAGCAGGGACTAATTGTAAAAACTATAAATTTTGGGGTAAAAGTGCAATTTCGAAATTTGAAGAGCATAATTTGTGAAGTGGAATGGAAATGAAATATATGCTAATGAGTGAAAATATTTTACAATTATAGATCGAGAACCCGAAGCAAGTCGAGGAAAAGAAAAAGTAACTGAATAGTCCCTGAATTTTCTCAAATTCTGCAAATCGACTCAGGTAAGTTCATATGGCTGAAATTTAATGATTAAATGTAAATTTTATGAATTATATCATGAATGATGAGATATATTTGTTGATGAGTTAAGGATAAAATGACAATGCGAAAAGTGATTAAATAATCAAATTGAGCGGAACATCGGATTTGAGTACTTCTGATCAGTGACAAGTGAAAGTGAAAAGTGGTAGCTTCAGCTACCTGATCAGTGAAAAGTGGTGGTAGCTTCGGCTGCCTGATCAGTGAAAAGTGGTAGCTTCGGCTGCCTGATCAGTGAAAAGTGGTAGCTTCGGCTGCCTGATCAATGAAAAGTGGTAGCTTCGGCTGCCTGATCAGTGAAAAGTGGTAGTTTCGGCTACCTGATCAGCGAAAAGTGGAAGTGAAGTACTCAATTTTCCGTAATCGTTCCCTAATTTGATTAAAGATGGTAAGTGACAAAAAGGGCCCAAAAGAGTTAAAGTAAACGAATAAATGGTAGTGAATTATATGAAAGCACTCACCAAATTGTGGTTGACAGGTGAATTTAGTAATTGTACGTAATGTATAAGTGTATGAATGTTTGGTAAGATTTATATTTTATGCCTATGAACTTACTAAGTTTCTATAAACTTACTTGAGTGTTTTCAATGTCTCATGTAGATTGACGTGTAAATATACGGAGGATCGGATCAACACTGAGGATCACACTATCAAGATTATCTCCGGTAGCTTTTGTTTTATGTTTAAAGATTTATATGGCATGTATAGAGTTTAAATGAGATGAAGTAAAGATGTTTTAAACTAGTTAATAATATTTTGTAATGAACCAGTTTTTGAATTACTGCAGTAACGTGATTTTGAAAATCACCAAAAATAGAAGAAATGGAATTAGAAAGTGAAAGAGATATGAATTGAAAGCTCTTTGAGTTTACTTTCATATAAAAGAAATATGGTAAGCAAGAGAAATGGAAATAATGAGATATTTAAATTTTAGTGAAACTGGTTCTGAATGAATTCGTGATCCCCTGTTCTATCTTTGAAAAATCATTAGAAATTGCACAAAAATAATTGTGGAGCAAAGTTTATATGTATGAAATCCTGAATGAGTCTATTTTCAAATGAAATAAATAATAAGGTCATATGAATTCTGTACAAAGAGTAATTTGATTTTTAGTGAAGAGAGGTCAGAACAGTCAAACAGTAAAACAGGGGAAATTTTAAGAAAATTCTGGTATTGATTGGCCATACCAAAAATTCTGGAAAAATTATAGTAAAAATATATATGAGTCTAGTTTCAGGGAAAATTAACAAATCTTAATTTGGAGTTTCGTAGCTCCAGATATAAATATTTTGGTGACTATGACGCAGATGGACAGTTTTAAATTTTATGCCGAATTAGTAATTAAGTTTAGTAATGCCTCGTGCTCGACTCCGGCAACAGTCTCGGGTAAGGGGTGTTACATTTATTGGTATCAGAGCCCGGTTTAGCCGGTTCTCGGAACAATTGTGATGTATAAAGTGTTAAGAAATACATGCCATATAAATCTGTGATAGTGTGATGTGTATGATCCGATCTAATATTTGTTATTTTATAGATATTTTCCGATTATAAAGATGTCAGATAGACCTGAACGTACTGAGCAGGAAGAAGTTAACAGTAGAATACAGATTTCCGAACGAGCAACAAGCAGTGATGTTCCGATTTCTTTAATGCGAGAGCAAGAATTAAAGAATATGATTTATGGGATTATGAATCAGTGGTATACTGAAACGATGCAAGAAAGAAATCAGGCTCAGCCACGTCCTCCCACCACTGCTCCATCAGTGGTACCCTCGGTTGCTCCTCCACCTCCTACAACGACTGAATTCAGTAAGCGTTCTCCATTGGAAAGGCTTAGAAAACTTGGGGCCGAAGAATTTCGAGGAAGGACTGATGATGACCCCGTCAAAGCTGAATACTGGTTACAGAGTTTGATAAGAATTTTTAAAGAAATGGCTTGCTCACCAGATGATTATTTGAGATGTGCTGTGTCACTACTGAAAGAAGAGGCTTATAGTTGGTGGGAAACGATTGAGGCCGTGGTACCAGCAGAGAAAATATCTTGGGAATTTTTCCAAAGTGAATTTAAGAAGAAATATGTGGGCAGACGGTATTTGGATAAAAAGAAAAGGGAATTCCTTGATTTACGGCAGGGAAATAAATCAGTGGCTGAATACGAAAGAGAATTTGTCTACCTCAGCAAATATGCCCGAGACATTGTACCTACTGAAGAAGAAATGTGTATCAGATTTGAAGAAGGGTTAAATGATGAGATTAGAATAATGATTGGGGGCAATGAAATACGGGAGTTCGTTGTTCTGTCAGATCGTGCTCAAAAGCTCGAAGAAGTATATAACAGAAAAATGCAGCGGGATCGAAAAAGTAAAGAGTCATTCAAAAGAGGTGCTTCTAAGTCATTTTCAGATTTGCCGGTAAAGAAATTTAGAGAAGAAAGTAGTCGAACTACATCAGTGCCGGGAAAATTGAGTAGAGGTAGATCAAGACAATCCGATTTCAAGGTGTTTGATAGACCTGCAGCAAGTGTGAGCAGTGTTCAGGATGCTCCTCGACCTAAGTGTCAATATTGTGGAAGACATCATTTCGGTGAATGCAGGATTAAGATGGGGGCTTGTTATAAATGTGGGGCTACTGATCATCTTATTCGAGATTGTCCCCAGCTGCAGAAAAATGAAGTGGAACAGAAAGAGATACAGAGGATCACTCCCCAAAGAAATAGACGTTCGGGCCAGAGCAGTGCTACAGGGACTAACCGTTCGGGAATGAGAGATATTGTAACCCGATCAAAAACAAGGGCACTGCACGTACATATGCTACTCGGGCAAGAGAGGAAGCTTCTGCTCCAGATGTGATAGCTGGTATTTTCCATCTTTTTAATGATTCTATGTATACTTTAATTGATCCTGGATCTACGCATTCATATATTTGCACTGCATTAGTGTCAGAAAAGAAAATGACTGTTGAGTCCACTGACTTTGATATGCAAGTCACTAATCCGTTAGGGCAAAGTGTGTTAGTTAATTTAATATGTCGGAAGTGTCCGCTGAAAATACAAGGCTGTGAATTCTCTGCTGATTTAATGTTGTTACCTTTCCGAGAATTTGATGTTATTCTTGGTATGGATTGGTTGATTAAGCACGATGCCATAGTAAATTGTAGAGAAAAACGGGTTGATTTAAAATGTCAGACAGGGGAAATAGTTTCAGCTGAGTTTGGAGATAAAAAGAATGATGTCAGAATTATTTCAGCTATTACAGCTCAGAAATTGATTCGGAAGGGTAATGAAGCATTTTTAGCTTATATTCTTGATACCCGGGGTTCTGAATTGAAGATGGAACAATTGCCAGTTGTTAATGAGTTTACTGATGTGTTTCCGGAGGAATTACCTGGTTTACCCCCAGATCGTGAGGTTGAATTCGTAATTGATGTAATTCCGGGTACAACTCCGATATCAATAGCACCGTATAGAATGGCACCAGCTGAGTTAAAAGAGTTGAAGACGCAATTGCAAGAGTTATTGGATAAAGGGTTCATCAGACCGAGTACATCACCTTGGGGTGCACCTGTTTTATTTGTGAAAAAGAAAGATGGCTCGTTGCGATTGTGTATTGATTACAGACAGTTGAACAAGGTAACAATTAAAAATAAATATCCATTACCACGTATCGATGATTTATTTGATCAATTGAAAGGTGCTGCATTGTTTTCAAAGATAGACCTTAGATCTGGGTATTATCAACTGAAGGTTAAAGAGTGTGATGTGCCAAAGACTGCTTTTCGAACTCGGTATGGTCACTACGAATTTCTGGTAATGCCTTTTGGTTTAACAAATGCCCCTGCTGCATTTATGGATTTAATGAATCGGATTTTTCAGCCTTATTTGGATAGATTTGTGGTGGTATTTATTGATGACATATTGGTCTATTCAAAGACAGAATCCGAGCATGCACAACACTTGAGAATTGTATTACAGACTTTGAAAGAAAAGCAGTTATATGCAAAATTTAGTAAATGTGAGTTTTGGCTTCATGAAGTTGGATTTCTGGGTCACATTGTATCAGTTGAAGGAATTCGTGTGGATCCAAGTAAAGTTTCAGCAGTGGTGAATTGGAAAACACCGAAGAATGTAACTGAAGTGCGAAGTTTTCTGGGACTAGCAGGGTATTATCGTCGTTTTGTAAAGAATTTTTCCATGATTGCTTCACCAATGACTCGTTTGTTACAAAAGAATGTTGAGTTTGTATGGTCTGGTGAATGTCAACAGAGCTTTGACCAATTAAAGAAAAAGTTAACAGAAGCTCCAGTTTTGACTCAACCAGAATCAGGTATACCGTATATTGTGTACAGTGATGCATCTTTAAATGGTTTGGGTTGTGTGTTAATGCAGTCGGGAAAGGTAGTGGCTTATGCTTCACGGCAATTAAAACCACATGAAAAGAATTACCCTACACATGATCTTGAATTAGCTGCAATTGTTTTTGCTTTAAAAATTTGGAGACACTATTTGTATGGTGAGAAGTGTTATATCTATACGGATCACAAAAGTCTGAAATACTTAATGACTCAGAAGGAACTGAACTTAAGACAGAGACGGTGGTTAGAGTTGCTGAAAGATTATGATTTGGTTATTGACTACCATCCAGGAAAAGCTAATGTAGTTGCTGATGCACTTAGTCGAAAGTCATCATTGTTTGCACTTCGGTTAATGAATGCTCATTTGACTCTTAATGAAGAAGGTGTTGTATTAGCAGAATTGAAAGTGAAACCCATGTTTCTTCAACAAATTCAGAAACTGCAGAATGAAGACCCGAAATTGGTATTTAAACGACAAATGGTTCGAGATAATTTAGATTCAGAGTTCAGCATTGATGATGAAGGTATGTTGCGTTATCATAACAGAATTTGTGTTCCAAACAATTCTGATTTGAAGAATAATATTCTTTCTGAAGCACACAATAGTATGTATTCTATTCACCCGGGCAGTACGAAAATGTATGGTGATTTGAAAAAGATATATTGGTGGCCTGGTATGAAAAGAGAAATTTCAGAATTTGTTGCAAAATGTTTGGTTTGCCAGCAAGTTAAAGCAGAGCATCAAGTGCCATCAGGTTTATTACAACCCATTATGATTCCTGAATGGAAGTGGGAGCGTGTTACAATGGATTTTGTGTCAGGATTGCCTATGACTCCAAGAAAGAAAGATTCGATATGGGTGATTGTTGATAGATTGACAAAGTCAGCACACTTTATTGCAGTCAGAACAGATTTTTCACTTGAGAAGTTAGCAGAATTGTATGTGTCAGAGATTGTGAGATTACATGGAGTTCCAGTATCTATCATTTCAGACCGGGATCCGAGGTTTACTTCGAGATTTTGGAACAAACTGCAAGAAGCTTTAGGTACTAAATTAAATTTTAGTACAGCATTTCATCCTCAAACAGATGGACAGTCAGAGCGAGTGATTCAAATTCTAGAAGATATGTTAAGATGTTGCATACTCGAGTTTGGTGACAGTTGGGAAAGGTATTTACCTTTGGCTGAGTTTGCTTACAATAATAGCTATCAGTCTAGTATAAAATGGCACCATTTGAAGCTCTTTATGGTAGGAAATGCAAGACTCCATTGTGTTGGTCTGAATTGAGTGAATCAAAAATAGTTGGGATTGATTTAATTCGGGAAACTGAAGAGAAAGTCCGGGTTATTCGAGATAGTCTAAAAGCTGCTTCAGACCGTCAGAAGGCATATGCAGATTTGAAACGAAGAGACATAGAATATGCAGTGGGTGATCGAGTATTTTTAAAAGTGTCACCGTGGAAGAAGGTGTTACGGTTTGGCAGGAAAGGAAAATTGAGTCCGAGATTTATAGGGCCATATGAAATTGTGGAAAGGGTTGGTCCTGTAGCTTATCGATTGGCTTTACCTCCGGAACTTGAAAAGATCCACAATGTGTTTCATGTGTCTATGTTAAGGCGGTATAGGTCAGATCATTCACACGTAATTTCTCATACTGAAATTGAGCTTCAACCAGATATGACTTATTCAGAAGAACCAATAAAGATTTTGGCTCGTGAAGTAAAAGAGTTACGGAATAAGAAAATACCATTGGTTAAAGTATTATGGCATCGGCATGGTATGGAGGAGGCAACCTGGGAAACAGAGGAGTCAATGAGATCACAGTATCCAAATCTATTTTCAGGTAACAAATTTCGAGGACGAAATTTTAAAGGGGGGAGAGTTGTAACGACTTAATTTTCAGTGGTGTCGGAAATGGTGATATGAGATCACTAAATCTGACAAGTAAGATTGAATAAGGTAGTAATTTAATATTTATGAGTCAAGTGAGAATTTAGAAGAATTTGTGGATTGGTGAATTTAGTGAATTAAAAGAATTTATTAGGTCAAATGGGTCAAAAACGAGGTATCGAGACCTTGAATTTGAAAATCGAGCCATAAATATTTTTAGAAATATTTATGGAGTGTTATTAAGTTAGTATTAAAGTTTGGTTGAGAAATTTAAATGTTTGGGTAGTCAATTTAATAAAAAGGACTAAATTGTAACAAATGCAAAATTGCTAGAAGAATTAAATAGCTCAAGTGTTAAAAGAAAAAGGATTTAAAGAGCAATTAAACCTAAAAGTGAGAAGGTTTAACGGTAAAGGCAAGGGAATCAGCTGGAGATAAGGGAAATAAGGGCAAAATTGGAATTTTGTAATTTTAACATATGTATTAAGATAAGATTGAAAATAATCTAGACAAAATCTTCACATTTTCTCAGCCAAAAACGTCAGAAGAGTTCTGGAGAAAGCTGATTTTCATACTAATACATCCTGTGAGTTTAATTCATGCTTTTTCTTGATAATTTTTATGCTTTTATGACTTTTACAATTAGATCCACTTATAGAATTCATTAGTTTTTGATTTGGTGGGTAAAATTAAAAGTTACCCTTGCTGAGAAATGGAAGTTTATGATGAATTATTATGAAAATTAAATTTTAATTTCATATTAAGGTGGTTTTATTAAGTGATTTTGATAGGAAATGATATTTAGGACCTAATTGTGAAAAAGTTGTGAATTAGAGGTTTCTGTTGAAATTTAGAATATCAAAGGTTGTGAAATAGTTTGTAATGATAGAATAAAGTTTTGATTGAGAAAAATTAGTTCAATTGATGGCTGAATTGAGCAGGGACTAAATTGTAAAAACTATAAATTTTGGGGTAAAAGTGCAATTTCGAAATTTGAAGAGCATAATTTGTGAAGTGGAATGGAAATGAAATATATGCTAATGAGTGAAAATATTTTACAATTATAGATCGAGAACCCGAAGCAAGTCGAGGAAAAGAAAAAGTAACTGAATAGTCCCTGAATTTTCTCAAATTCTGCAAATCGACTCAGGTAAGTTCATATGGCTGAAATTTAATGATTAAATGTAAATTTTATGAATTATATCATGAATGATGAGATATATTTGTTGATGAGTTAAGGATAAAATGACAATGCGAAAAGTGATTAAATAATCAAATTGAGCGGAACATCGGATTTGAGTACTTCTGATCAGTGACAAGTGAAAGTGAAAAGTGGTAGCTTCAGCTACCTGATCAGTGAAAAGTGGTGGTAGCTTCGGCTGCCTGATCAGTGAAAAGTGGTAGCTTCGGCTGCCTGATCAGTGAAAAGTGGTAGCTTCGGCTGCCTGATCAATGAAAAGTGGTAGCTTCGGCTGCCTGATCAGTGAAAAGTGGTAGTTTCGGCTACCTGATCAGCGAAAAGTGGAAGTGAAGTACTCAATTTTCCGTAATCGTTCCCTAATTTGATTAAAGATGGTAAGTGACAAAAAGGGCCCAAAAGAGTTAAAGTAAACGAATAAATGGTAGTGAATTATATGAAAGCACTCACCAAATTGTGGTTGACAGGTGAATTTAGTAATTGTACGTAATGTATAAGTGTATGAATGTTTGGTAAGATTTATATTTTATGCCTATGAACTTACTAAGTTTCTATAAACTTACTTGAGTGTTTTCAATGTCTCATGTAGATTGACGTGTAAATATACGGAGGATCGGATCAACACTGAGGATCACACTATCAAGATTATCTCCGGTAGCTTTTGTTTTATGTTTAAAGATTTATATGGCATGTATAGAGTTTAAATGAGATGAAGTAAAGATGTTTTAAACTAGTTAATAATATTTTGTAATGAACCAGTTTTTGAATTACTGCAGTAACGTGATTTTTGAAAAATCACCAAAAATAGAAGAAATGGAATTAGAAAGTGAAAGAGATATGAATTGAAAGCTCTTTGAGTTTACTTTCATATAAAAGAAATATGGTAAGCAAGAGAAATGGAAATAATGAGATATTTAAATTTTAGTGAAACTGGTTCTGAATGAATTCGTGATCCCCTGTTCTATCTTTGAAAAATCATTAGAAATTGCACAAAAATAATTGTGGAGCAAAGTTTATATGTATGAAATCCTGAATGAGTCTATTTTCAAATGAAATAAATAATAAGGTCATATGAATTCTGTACAAAGAGTAATTTGATTTTAGTGAAGAGAGGTCAGAACAGTCAAACAGTAAAACAGGGGAAATTTTAAGAAAATTCTGGTATTGATTGGCCATACCAAAAATTCTGGAAAAATTATAGTAAAAATATATATGAGTCTAGTTTCAGGGAAAATTAACAAATCTTAATTTGGAGTTTCGTAGCTCCAGATATAAATATTTTGGTGACTATGACGCAGATGGACAGTTTTAAATTTTATGCCGAATTAGTAATTAAGTTTAGTAATGCCTCGTGCTCGACTCCGGCAACAGTCTCGGGTAAGGGGTGTTACAGACAGAATTGGGTGAACGTCAGATGTTGGGACCAGAGTTGGTTGTAGAGAATGAAAACAAGGTTAAGTTGATTCAGGCTCGATTGAAAGAGGCTTCGGACAGGCAGAAGTCTTATGCCAATCTCAAGCGTAGGGATATAGAGTTTGCCGTGGATGATAAGGTCTTTCTAAAGGTCTCGCCGTGGAAGAAAGTGTTGAGGTTCGGAAGGAAAGGCAAGTTAAGTCCAAGGTTTATTGGGCCGTATAAGGTACTGAGACGAGTGGGACCAGTAGCTTATCAGCTTGAGTTGCCAGCAGAGCTAAGTCAGATTCACGACGTATTTCATGTCTCCATGCTTAGGCGTTATCGTTCAGATCCATCACATGTTGTAGCAGTGGAAGAGATCGAGGTGAATCCGGATTTGACCATGGAGGAGGAACCAGTGCAGATTCTAGATCGGGATGTGAAAGTCTTGCGTAGGAAGTCAGTCCTTTGGTGAAAGTGTTATGGCGGAACCATGGCGTGGAAGAAGCTACATGGGAACCCGAGGATGTGATGAGGCAGTAATACCCTCAACTCTTTTGACCAGGTAATTTCGGGGCCGAAATTATTTTTAAGGGGGGTAGAACTGTAATATCCTGAAATAGGGGTTATTTTGTAACTGCATTGTTTGCTTGTGTTTGGATTGCGGTGTTGTTATTTATGATGTTTTGAGACTTAGTTGTAAGTCTAGTGTAGGCCTGAGTAGTAGGAAAAATTTTAGTTTTTAGGTTTAAGGTAAAAGGAGCTGAAGGAGCTAAGGGTTATAAGTATTCCAAGTAGGATTTTAGCACTTGAAAGAGGCTTGGCAAGGTGGCAAGGAGGTGCCACTTAGAGCCTGTGATTGACGTCACTTGCAGGGGAAGGAGGTCTCAGGTTCGAGCTGCAGAATCCCACCTTTTGCCTTCTATTTTGACGTCAAGGAGGGGAGAAGTTGTGTGCAGTCAAACTCTGCCTAGTAAGGATGGACCAAGTCAAATTTGTTTGAATGGTTGGCAGAGAGAAAATTTAGGTGTTTGACTAATTCAAATCTGTTTGAATTAGTGGCTAGGAGAGACTTTGGGTGTTGGCCGAATTTTGAACTCCTCTTGGGGGGAGTGGCCGCTTTTGGTAAGGTGTGTAGGGGGGTGCCGAAACCTCCTAGAGTGTTTAGAGTGCATTCTCGGCCAGCCTTTGTTTAGTGTATCAATAGCCAAGATTCTTTCTTTTTGTTTCAGTAGCTAGCCGAACCTTCAAGTGAGCATTTTCACCTTTTTCTTCTTTGAAACCGAAAACCTTAGGCAACATATACCCTTGCCGAAATTTGCACTTGTTCTCTCTTGATTTTATTGTGGCCGAATATTCTCTTGAGTTCAAAAACTTTTATTTTCATTTTTTCTTTCTTTTCTTCTTATTGATCCTTAGCCGAAACACTTACCCTCTCATTTCTCTCTTTTCTTTTTTCCATTTGTGCTAAGCCGAAAGTACTCATTTTCTTCTTCTTTTACTTTCATTTTCTTGGCTTTTTTCAAACTCTTTTGCCGAAACCCATATCTCCTTTTCACTTCTTTTCTTCCCCTCTTCCACTCAAATCGAACCTTAACTGCTTGTTGCAAATAACCATAGCCGAATTCTCTTCTCCCTTTTTGTTTAGTTTTGGCCGAAAGTCACAAGCAAGGGTGATCTCTCCTAGTTTTTCCCCAATCGGTTTTTTAGAGGAAGGTAAGTGCTCAGGCCGAATGCCTATTTCTTCTTCTCTCTTTTTCTCTGTCGACTTCTTTAAAGGTAGGAGCCGATTTTGGCATTTGATAGCAAGGGTGTTAATTACCCTTTTGGGAACCGTTTTGTTGTAGGGCCTCCGGGATTTTGGAAGATCGATCCAACCTCTATTTTTTTGGCAATCGGTTTTGGTAAGTGGTGGTAAGGATCCATTTGTAAGATCATCTATTCTTTTAAGTATTCAAGCCTAAGGCTATTGATGTAGGTGTTTTTGGATTGCCGATTGTAGGGGAGTGAAGCAGATTCACAAAGCGTGTGGTGGCTAGTATTCAAGGGGCGTTTAGGTAAGGTCTCGGGTTTCAAGCGTTAACCCTTTGGGTTTATTTGGTTTGGCCGAATGGCCTATGTGGCTAACCTTAGTTATGGCCGAATGTAGGATCAAGGGCCTAGCGTTGTAGATCGACTCTTCAGATTTAGGGCTTGCGTTATAACAGGTGTGTAAACTTACACACTGTATTACTTAGTAATATATTTTAATAATCTGATAATAATGAAAGCTGAAACAGTATGGATGTTGATATGGTACCCTATGGGTATGTTCACGGATTCAGGTAAGTCCGTTTCGATATGAGTTCTGTTATTCATTATATGATATAATGATTTTATGACATATATGTGTTATGAGATGTGTACCAAAATATGTTGACATGATTTGCATGGGTTGCATGATTTACATGAGTATGGCATGATGATGGGTGATATGAGAGGAGGGGGAAGATGATATCCGTGTCTTTGGGACACCAGAGGTTTGGCACCTCCAGTGGTTTAGTACCACAGATTGATTTAGTGACTTTAGGTCACCAGAGGTTTGGCACCTCATAGCGACTTGTCCTAGTGGCTTAGTACCACGGTGGGTTGGCCCCACAGTTGACATATCGGGATCGTCGCCAGTGATTTGGTATCACACGTGGGTTGGCCCCACACTTGGATATTGATATTTTGTACTTTAGGTCACCAGAGGTTTGGCACCTCATAGCGACTTGTCCCAGTGGCTTATCACACAGTGGGTTGGCCCCACAGTTGATATTACGGATCGTCGCCAGTGATTTGGTATCACACGTGGGTTGGCCCCACAGATGGATTATTCGTGACTTTGGGTCACCAGTGGTTTGGCACCACAATATTGGATATCGTGACTTTGGGTCACCAGTGGTTTCGCACCACTAGTGGTTGGTACCACACGGGGTAGATAAGGAGTATGGATGGCTAGGGTTGGGGTGCATTACTTATATGCTTGGTGATATGTGTGTAAACATGTTGCATTAATCGAGAGGAGGGTTTATGCACTGAGTCTTGGTGACTCACCTTCTCTCTTATCATTTCAGGTGACACCTAGATCGCGGACGAGGAGCCGGGTGGACTCGAGGTGGCCATGCTATGAATAAATACGATCTTTCATGGATTTGGATTTGGTACTTTATTTCATTTACCTCGATTTGGTTTTGTTGGGATTGTAAAAAGGCCTTTTAAATTATGTTTGATTATTTATGTGGTTGGATTTGATTTCAAATATGACTTAACAAATTATTGGTTAACATCTGATAAAATCTGAAAAAAATAAGGTTTGCTAAAACTACAAAGCGGCATGTTTTAAACTTTACCATCGGGTATCACTTTAAAATTGAAGAGAACTACAACTCAAACGGTTTTTCAAACTTAAAGTTTTACACACTCAATTTAAATGTTTTAAGCAACTAAAAAGAAACTATTCGCATTTTCATGTAATATAGAATTGTTTTACTTATGAATTCGACAAACTAGGTTTTAAAGATCAAATCTCGGGTTTTCAAAAACAACAAGAACAGCTTTAACTCATCATGCACCTGCTTTCTACAAAAATAAAAACAACGAGGAAATTTTTACTCAAAACTTGATTCGCTAGCTTGTCTTCTTCAAGATATCTTCCTGTAACATGTTAGATTCGGTCGTGGTGTGTTGACCGGGTTTGGGATGTTACATAAGGGGTATCAGAGCCAAGAGATTTGTAAAGCTCAAAAAAGTGATAAAGAGTTACGAGCCAAGATAACTCAGTGCGAGACGGGTATTGAATCAGATTTTTGGATTGATACATGATGTTTCGAGAGAGGATCTGTGTACCTAAAGATGAAGAGCTTATTCAGAAGATTTTGCAAGAGGCCCATAGAGGTTGTTTGTCTATCCATCCGGGTAGTGTGAAAATGTATAATAACTTGTAGAAAATGTATTGGTGGTCGGGTATGAAAATAGACATTTTAGAGTTTGTCTTTAAGTGTTTAATTTGTCAACAAGTGAAAGTCGAACACCAAGTACCTTCAGGTTTACTTCAACCCGTGATGGTTCCTAAGTGGAAATGGGACCGTATTACCATGGATTTTGAGTCTGGATTGCCGTGGAAGCTAAAGAAGAAAGATGATGTATGGGTTGTGATTGATAGGCTAACTAAGTCGACTCATTTTATACCGGTGCGTACCGATTATCCACTTGAGAAATTGGCTGATTTGTATGTTTCTAAAATTGTGAGACTTCATGGGGTGCCTTTCTCGATCATTTCGGATAGCGATCCGAGGTTCACATCACAGTTTTGGAAAAAGTTGCAAGAAGCGTTGGAGACGAAACTGAATTTTAGTACTGCTTTTCACCAGCAAACTGGCGGTCAGTCAGAAAGAGTAATTCAGATTCTTGAAGATATGTTGCGGTGTTGTGTTCTTGATTTTCAAGGCAATTGAGAAAGGTACTTACCGTTGGTAGAGTTTGCCTACACCAATAGTTATCAGTCAGGTTTGAAAATGGCGCCTTACGAGGCTTTGTATGGGCGTAAGTGTTGAACGCCCTTGTATTGGACCGAACTCAGAGAAATCAGATACATGGGATTGACTTAGTCAAAGAAACCAAAGAGAAAGTAAAAGTGATTTGTGGTTGTTTGAAGGCCGCTTCGGATAGACAGAAATCCTACGCGGACTTGAAACGGAAAGAGATTGAGTTTCAAGTCGGTGATAAGGTATTTTTGAAAGTATCCCCGTGGAAGAAAGTCCTCAGATTTGGTAAGAAAGGCAAATTAAGTCCATGTTTTATTGGACCATATGAGGTGACTGAGAGAGTTGGACCGGCAACATATCGTTTAGCCTTGCCGTCCGAGTTAGAGAAGATCTGTGATGTATTCCAGGTCTATGTTGCGCTATTACCATTTTGACCCATCACATGTGATTTCGCCAATAGAAGTTGAGATTTGTTCAGATATGACTAATGGCGAAGAGCTGGTTAAGATCTTGGCCCGAGAGGTCAAGCAATTGAGAAATAAAAGTATAGCACTAGTGAAAGTACTATGGCATAGACATGGGGTTGAATATGCCACATGGGAGTTCGAGGAGACTATGTGTAACAGTCCGATTTAGACCCTAGTCGGAACAATTGTTTCGGGACCACAAATCCGAGTCAGTAGAATATTTTAATATTATTTTTTGTGTTTATGATATATGATTAAGCATGTGTTAAATTTCTGTAAGTTGATTTGCCCATCTGTGTTTTTAATTTGTGATAAGGATTGAATTGCATAAAAGGTAACAATGGCTCTCTATTTGATTAGTGATTTAATCAACGTGGCTTTTAAATGTTAAGGATTTAAGTGGCAATTAGCCATTATTATTGTTAGTGGACGGCAAGCTATTAAATGAATAAGTTTTATATGTTAAAATTTATGGTTAATATTTATAAGTTAATGATATGATATTTTATATTATAATAAAAAGAAAAAGAAGAGTAAGAGGCCTTATTTTATCATCTTCTTGCCGAAATTCATAAAAGAAAGAATAGAAAAACACAAGTAAGGGTTTTCGGCCATTTCAAAGCTTAAATTTAGGTATGTTTTGGCTTTAGATTTTGATGATTTTTATGTTTTTGAGATTGTTGCTTAGTGTACTATCAAGCCCATGTTGTAATTTGAAGAATTGATGATATTTGTGAGTTGTGCAATTGATGAAATGGTAAGCTTTATGATGAGTTTAGTTGTTAAATGAAAGATATATGTTAGATGAACATATTTTGTTATTGAACTTTTGATGAATTTAGCTAAATAAGGTTAAATTGAGAAAAATGATAATTTGAAAGACAAAATTTTGAATTTGGTGAAATGTATGGACTTATGAGTTACATAAGCATTCAGCTAAGTATGATTATGTAATGATTTTGTGTATTTGATGTTTTGAGAAAAATAGATTAAATTGATAAATTGTGCAAATATGAGGGCTAATTTGTAAATTCCTTAAATATGTGATTTGGATTGAAATGAATATGTTGGTAAATAAGAGGGTTTAAATTTGAACATGTATAGATCAAGAATCGAAGAAATCGGACTTAGATCGCAGGAAAGCAAGTAACCGAGTAACCGTTTCCGTTTCAGTTAAATTGAATCCGAGGTAAGTCATATATGCAAATAAACGTATTTGTATTGAACTGTGTATGTTCATATGACTATTGTTAACGATGAATGCTTACGAGATAATCTGTACATGAATTCCGAGATAAGGTTGAATTAGTGACAATGTCTGAGAAGTCTTGTACGAACCTAGAAATAGGTAGGA